>VYZT01063869.1:0-44239 GCA_013400735.1 Pomatostomus ruficeps
CCTTCCCTTCCCTTCCCTTCTCTACTGGAGAAGTCAGAGCATCCCATCCCTTTTTCCTGATCTTCCCAAGAACTCAACAAGACTTCTTAAATATGGACATGCCCTTGCAGCCTCCCTGTCCTTTTGCTGTAAAAACAATTTCCATTTGAATTGCTGGGACTACAATGTGGAGACAGATTTTACTGGGGGCATGAATCTTCTTCAGTCTCTGTCTGCCACAAGTGCTTGTTTCCTCATCTCTCTCTTTTGTGCCTTTGTCAGAAGGATAAGAAATGATTTTTTGCATCGGTGTCTGTGTGTGTTGCTTGCCCAGGCAGGGGCAGTGTGGTGATTCAGGCAGAGAAATGGGGAGAGCAGCTTTGCTGCCCCTGAGCTGCTTTGAGCCATGAGGTTCAGCCCCGAGATTTCTACTGCGTGGGGCTGTTGTGACTCAGGACACACTTGCAGTTCCTTCCCCTCCTGGATGCCATCCTACAGAACAGTCTTCAGTGTATACTCCTGAGCTTTTCTAGACACCACTGCCCTGAGGGGTGTGGCTGTTCCCACTGAGAGGGGTGTCTGTCAGGTTGGGCACTTCCCTTGGCCATATTTTCATGGAGCTGCATGTGCTCCCCTCAGCTTTATCGCTGCTTCACGTTGTACTCCGTGGTGGGTTCAGGATTTGGGGATTCCTTGGGATTTTCTGAGGCCTCAGCCTTGTTCAGAAAGGGCACTGCTCTTTCTGCTGGTTTTCCAGGTGGTTGCACACTCTGTGTGTGTCCCTGCTTAGCTCTGCCTGGAGGGCCGGGTGCTTTTTGGTTACAAGCTATCCTCAGGAAAGCTGGGTTTGCCTTTGTGAGGGTCTCAGCCCTGAAAAGCCCTGGGGAGGGGAGTCTGGACAGTCTGGGCATCCGTCAGCTTAAATTCCTCTGAAAAGTGGCTGTCTGCTGAGTAGGGAGGGACTTTATTTCCCTGCTCTGAGACAGAAAATCCTTCTCCTTCACCTCGTTCTGCTTGCCACAGCATGGCACACATTAAGGATAATGAGTTAACCAGCCAGGGTAAGTGATGGGCCTTTGTTCTTGGCCTCTCTTTTCCCCAGTTCACCTTTCCAGACATGAAAGGTGAAAACAAAACAAGAGCAGCTCCGAGGGCACACCTTCATCCTCCCCCTTTTCGCAGCCTTTTTTCCCCCCATCCATTCATCTGCCTTTCCCTGTTCCTTGCTCTGCCGTGATCCAGCAGCCGGTGTGGAGCACGGAGGCCGCTGACACGGATGCCCTTATCTCCAAGGGTACGGCTGGTGTTTGGGATTCAGAGGCAGCGTGAGGACAGAGGCTCTGAGTAATCTCCTCAGATAAGGTGTGTCACAGCAGGAGGCACGGGGCAGAAGGTCTGACACCACAGCTCCGGTGGCTGCTGCCTGGTTTATATTTAACTCCCTCCCAGGAGCAGTCGAGGGGATGTTCCAGCCCTGCCAAAGGGGGTTTCTTCCGGATAGAAAGCAGCTCTCTCTGCCAGGCTGCTCATCACCCAGCTGGCTGGGCACTGCAGGCTGCCCAGCAGTTCCCTGCCTCGTGTCCCTCCTCACCAGGGAAGGGGAAATGTGGCAAAAAGGGGCTGACATGAGCTGCACATTGTAAACCAGGACAGGTGTCCTGCAGTAAATCGAGTGACAGGCAGGAATAAGCACAAAAGAACGAGATGGCTAGATAGGAATGAGGGATCAATAAACTGAGCCTAAAGATAGCAAGAGAGATGCACTGAGGGCTGTTGACAGCGAAATAGATGTTGCAGCCAGAAAGATCCTCGAATAAGAGAAACATCAAATGAGAGACATGAAGCTCAGAGAAGGGTCATTTTAAGTGCACTTCACTGCTGGGCCAGGATTAGCCCAGACAATAAGTTTTAAGGTTTGTTTTTTTCCCTCTCCTTGTTTTAAACCCCCTGAGTGATAGGGTGGGGGCAGCTCCACTCATGCCAGTGGGCTCAGACCTCCATGGCCAAGTCAGCTCACTGCATGTTTTGGAATAATCCTTTCTTAGGCACCAGTGTAGCCAGGGAAAGGCTGCTTGGAGCAATCTCACAGAGCCAGGCTGCAAAACTGCTGCTCTTACGGTTTCTTGATCAAATCTGTGTGCTCTGTACCCATATACTGGATTTAAATCAACTTAGCTGTAAATGACACCAGCTTTTCTTTTGACCCTGCTGCTGCCATCTATAAGGAGTGGCAGTTTTGGAGAAGGAAAAAGGTGTAGAATGAGCAGCATTGGGGTGCTGAGGTACAGAGTGTCCTAGAGGACCCAGCCCGACAGAGGGAAGTTAATGGGAGGGGATTTTGGTGGGGCAAGGAGTAACAGCTTGCGAGTGTTGATCCCTGGCAGCTTGACTTGTTGCCCATGTCTGGATTTGGTTTGTTTTTCACCAACCTGACGACCAGTGAACTTGTTCCAGAGTCCCTGTGGTGTCCTGTAATACCTGAACTTATGGGATCCTGCTACCCAAGTTCCCAGCACAGCTCTCTGCCTAAAACCCTGCCGAGTCTGAGAAAGCCTCATACACTGGAATTGCTTTACTTCTTAAGGACTGGTCTGAGCAATGAGCAAAAGAGTTCAGCAGCTTCATAGCAGCTGCTAATTTCCTCTTGTTTTATTAATTAGGCAAGCTACTTGCCATCTCCTTGCTTCTTTGCAGGCATTTGATTAAAATCTGTGCAGCCACTGAAGGCAGAGAAGGCCACCCCTTCTCTTCCTGGTCCTGGGAGGCCCAGGCAGAGTGGGCATCTCCCCTCTGGGGTCACTGGAGCCCTGCAGCCCAGCTGGCAACTCTGCAGTCCCAGCAGGGCTGAAAAGCGAGGAGGACTTGGAGGGGTTCATCCTCCCCAAACCCAACCTGAGAACAGAGCTGGCCAGACATGAATCCAGAGCCAGAGGGGAGTGATTTATCTGCGAATAGCTCAGATACCACCCCTAGGAAGGTGCCTCTGCTCAGTGCTGGGAGTAGGGATGGGAAGAGCTGCAAGGGGGGAATGAGCCTGTGCTCCCTGGGAGCTGCCTCCCTCCCCAGCCACCTCCAGTTTATCACAGCACAGCCCTTCCCGAGGGAAGTGTCCATGCCCAGGGCACTTTGTTCAACAGCCTGGCGGTGATCAGCGTGCTGGAGCCATTTATCAGCCCCGATGCATTTTTAATGCCCGAGTGGTGAGCAGGGGGGGAGTGGTGTTTGCTGACAGGCGAGCTGGGGAGCTCTGCCACGGCCCTTAACAGTCCTGCATTAATTATGACAGGATAAATAATTCACAGGGCTAATAACAAAGGCTTGTTTTTAATGGTTATGGAAATCCCAGCTTGCTCCTGGAAGCGGGGGTGAGAAAGCAATGTCTGGCTCTGCCTCTGAGCCCACAGGACAGCAGAGCACAGGGGTGTGCTGAGGCTGCTCTGCTGGCTGGTGACATTTTGGGAGGATCTGTACCCCTTGCTGGCCCGTGCACAACCCAGGGATGTAAGGACTCTTCCCAGCACCTGTGTGGAAAGCCTGGGGGGTGAGAGGATGAAGCATCAGCTGCTCCTGTGGGCCCAGGCACCTGTTTTCTGCTGCTCACATTGAGGAGCAGCCTGGCAGTCAGCTTCTCCCCGGTGCTCCCTGCACACCCTGCTCAGGCCCGGGACTCAGCAGCTCTTCCTCTCCTCCATACCCTGCTCCTGCTTCCCTGCCCTTCTCCCCCTTGGTGCCAAAGCTTGGCTAATCCTGCCTCTCCATTTCACCTTGCCAGGTGGGAAGTGTGAGGACCCCGAGCTCTGCAAGGCCATTGATGCTACAGGAATTCTCCTCTGGGACACACAGCTCCGGAGTTTGTCCCGCCTGAATCTCCTCTGCCTCCCCTCCGGGCCATTAATTTCCCCCTTCCTTCTCCCCAAAACTTGCTCTTTTACTTCCTCAGGCATAAATATGGATGTCTTCATGTGCCACTGTTGTCCTTCAGCTTAAATAGCTTTTTCCCCCCTCTCTGGTGTTTGGCCTCCAGGTGTATTTATAGAGGAAAAAAAATCACATCACTGCCAGTTTGCTTTATCAAGGCTGAGCAAGCTCTGTTCTTCTACAACGCTTTTATACTGTGTGTCCTCCATTCGCCAGCTTGCTCAGGTGCCCTTCTCTGCTCCTTTTTAACCTTCTTGAATGTGCAGAGCCTTCTGATGAGCGACCCTGGGCAAATAATTTCACTTTTCCTGCTTTGGCTTCCCTACGTACAGAGACTAGGCAGTGACCCATACTGTGGCATGGGGTGACTTAGGTGCTATAGGAGGTGCAGGAACTTTCTCCTTCCCAGCCCAGTTCCTTGATGTGGGCTCATTTCAGTACTCTGTGTGTTTACATCTCAACAGAAACATAAACAGCAGAGATTTGGGACATCAGCCCCGTCCCAGACCACTGCAGGCAGCTCAGAATAGCCGAGCAATCCAAACGAGCATCCAGAGTAAGGCGGGATGGTGATAACTCACCCATACATCACCAAAGGTATCCTGACAGGAGCCTAAAACCAGGGGGAAAAGTCATGACAGAAAATGTTTTCCAGTGAAAACAACAGCAGCTGAGGACTTGTGTGATGCCACCATCTGCTGAGGCTGAAGAGGTTTCTGGAGTGTCTAAGAAGACTTTTAGACCCCATAGATATTTCTTCAGGTGTCCCATCACACTCAGGGTTTATCAAAGCTTTCCTGGACTCACTGACTCAGATAATCATTTCCTTCCTTGGCCCTTCCCCAAGGATGAGCCCTTGCTGGGCAGTGGAATCAGCTGTTCCTGACCCCATCTCCTGAGCCTGAGCCCTGCATGTTGTGCTCCTCCTCCCCGCTCCCAGCGGGCTCCAGGCTGTCCCGGGCTGGCTGTTGGGCTGTGCAGCTCCATCTGCTCCTGCTGCCTCCTGGCCCCAGACCAGCTCCAAAGCCACCAGCGTGAGGTCACAAATGCAGGGTCACAAACCTGCCCTGCAGGGAGCTCTGCTGGCCCCTTCCCTCCAGCCTCATTCTTCCCCTTCCAGCACTGACTTTTGGCTGGTTTTGGGTCCTCCCACTCCCCACATGTTCCTGCCTTAGCCACCATCTCCCAGGGAGCATTGGTGCTAAGACCAGGGAGGGGAAACTGCTTTAATCCCTTTGCCTTTCTCTTTCAAGACAGGTACCCTGTTAGCCTGGGAGGACAAACACGGTGTATTTTAGCCCTTTTCCTTCTGTTCCTATGCTGTTGATCATCCTTTCTTCCTGCTCCTGCCTCCCATCTACTGAGATGGCACAAGGAACAGAGTGCATCTAAAAATGGATAAATAAACACCCTCGGACTGTTCCCATCCAAGACAAGAGACATTTCAGAGGAGTCCAGCACAGCCTCAAGCGCTGACTCTGTTGACACAGGGGAATGCAGCAGATTTCTCGCAGAAAAGTGGCTGTTTCAAGAGAGGAGTGCAGCACAGCTCAGAAGTGCTTGTGTCTGAGGAGCTGATGTTTACACAGGGGAATAGCACGCTCACCTTGCTGTTAGAGCACAAAACAAATGTTTGCCCAGGTAAATGCAGATCCCAAGCTCAGGTTTGGCTCTGGGTGTGTAGCTGTGGAGCACACACACAGGGAGGCACTGTCTGAGCAATGCTGCAGGTTCATTGTCCTGCTCTGGATGTCTGAGAGCAAACCAGCAGCCTGAGGGCTGCTCCCAGTCCCTCCCTGGGCACTTGCTGTGCCAGCAGAGCAGGGTGAAGGGCTGGGCCTGGCCAGCTGCACTCACAGTCAAAGCTGGGCAGGGGGAAACAGGACTTAATCTCATTCCTCAAGAATTAAAAGCCACAGAGTGTACACTTGTGAAAAACTGCTTTTAATATTCTTCTTGGACAAATTCTCTTTCCCTCTCTACTTGTTCCAAGAACACTTGGTGAAGAAAAGCCCTGACGGATTTCCTCTCCACTCCTGTTTAATCAAATAAATACATTTTCACACCACCAAATTCCCATCACATTTTCCCAAGCCTTTGGAGAAAGTTTTGGGGCCATCACCTGGGCATAATAACCGTGGTTCTGTGGGAGGTGGCAGCTCGGTCCTCTTTGTTTTCAGCACAGGTGAGACACGGCCACAGGGGCCCTGATGGTTAAAAAAGAGACATCCCTGCCTTCCCTACCTGCTCACACATCGCTGTTCAGATCCTGCCCATGCTGTGGCAGAGAGCAGCTCTGGTGCCTGAGAGCTTCTCCCATAGTACTGGGGGAGAAAAGAGGAAGAGACTGGAATGTGGGGTGGCTCCTGGTGGGCTGGTGGGTGTGTGGGGTAAGGACAGGACCCCCAGCAGTGGGGATGTGTCCTGGGGAGATGCTCCACTGCTGATGAAAGGGCTTACATTGGGAATGCTGTGACAGGAAGGACAGATTCCCCAGTGCATTACAGCCACTGCTGAAGCATTTCTAGAGATTAGGGATTAGGAAAAGTTGTTCCCTGTGAGGGTGGGGAGGCCCTGGCACAGGGTGCCCAGAGAAGCTGTGGCTGCCTGTGGATCCCTGGAAGTGTCCAAGGCCAGGCTGGACGGGGCTTGGAGCAGCCTGGGATGGTGGAAGATGTCCCTGCCTGTAGCAGGGGGTGGAATGGGTTGAGCTTTAAGGCCCCTTCCAACCCAAAACATTCTATGATTCCATGATTTTAGGCTGCTAACAGGAAAGGAATCAGCTCTTTTCTGTCAGGGGAGATAACAGGAACAAGAGATACCAAACAGCTCCATGAGAACTGGATGGTGTTGCAAGGCAGCCTGGCATCTCCTTGGACCTAAATGTGGCAATAATTGCTAAGGTCCTTTGGGAAGCAACACCTCCCAGGGACTGAGAGCCTGGCTGCACTCTGCCAGAAGCCTGTCTCCTTCGTGGCAATGCCTGGGAGGCATGTGGGCAGCCAGGTCAGCGTGTGTGGGCTTTTGTTGCAGCACACATTGGTAACTGTGGGGATCAGCCTCTTGCCAGACGGTTCTGAGGAGGGCTGCTGTTGTGGTTCCCGTGCTGGAGCCCGTGGGCTGGCGAGGAGGAGGCAAACCAAAATATTTATACCATAAAATGTGCACTTTTTTTTGAGCTGAAGCTTGGGCAGCATCCCAGCCCCTCCATATGGGCTTGTAGACATTGCTTACCTGATTTCTCTCTCTCTTGGGGACAGACGATGAGGCTGCTTGGTTGCAGAGGGGGAGGCAGGCAGCTCCCATGGCCTCCATCTGCGGGCACGGGGGCTGCAGTGGCTGTGACTGCTCTTCCCGTGTCCCCTTGTGCCCTGTGTCCCTGGCTGGAGCTTTCCTTGCCTGTGGGAGGTGGCAGTGACCCATCTCCCCAGGCTCGGGGAGAGGCCCCTGGGTTCGCTCTGTCCCTGGCTGAGTTCACATCCCCCAGGTCATTGCTGTGAAAGCTCAACTCCACCGGGCATATCTGCTGGTCCCTGAGCTGTGCAGGGACCTGAGGGCTGGGGTGGGGAGCAGGCCACATGTGGAGAGCAGGCAGAGCAGTGGGTGAGTGCCCCCAGCCTGGGCTCTGCTCGGTGGGGTTGTGTGATGCAGACACAGATGAGCAGCTCAGAGCGTGGGCAGAGGTTTTGCACACCTGGAGCTGGGAAGGGAAGGATCTTCTCAGTGTCTGCGCCTCTCCAGCCCTGGGGTGCTGCTGTGAGGCTGTGCCCTCTTTTCTGTGGCTGGGATAAGGGGCACTTTTCCAGCAGCTGGGCTGGAAATGCGGTGTCATCAATAAAAGCTGTGGGAAAATGGGTGTGTGGCTCTGCTGGTGTGTGCCTCGGGACCCGAGCCTTTCCATGCATCCTGCGCTTGGGCTGCAGCCGGCTGTCAGCACCCTGACCCTCGTCGGGCTGTGGGGGAGATGCTGACCCTCTCTGCAGTGCCTCTGGTGTTATTTAACCTCCCTCCCTCCCCTCTGGCAGCGTGGCCCGACCCTGTCCAGCCCTGGAAGCACAGGCAGGAGGCAGTGCCTGTCCCACCAGCGTGGAGGGGCTCATGTTGTGATTACGCTGTGGAACGGTGGCGTTAAATCTTCCAGCCTGTCTGCTGGAGAAGGTCCCTCTCATCCTCTGTCTGACAAGATTTAAGATGACCACAGGTAACTGGCTTTCATCATGGCTGTGCTCATAAATCCTTCTGTTATCCCCTTTCCAGCGGGCTCCTGCTGTCCCTCACACAGTGGCCACTGTGGTAACACAGATTCTTTCCCATGGGAATTTTTCTCTTCTTCTTCCTATGTTTTATAAATAAAGATAAGGTTTAGATGTTATTGAAACGGTCTCTGGAAAACATGGGCAGTTCTAGACTGGCCAGTTGGCCTAGGGGGAGGTTTTGGATTGACCCAATCCGGATGACCTTTAAAAAGTCTATATAAGTTTTATAATTAAATAATAAAGTCAGATTTTTGCCACTCAACCTCTCGATTTCTTCACTCAGCTAGCGGTTCAACAGCGACAGGCCACTCTCTGGCTCCAGCACTGGGGGATCTCCCTCTGCTCCCCTCATCCCGTGATCCCTGCACATCCCTGCTGCCCCCACTTCCATGTGCCACTGACGGCTGTGCCCTTGGCATCTCATGCCTCCTGTTTCTCCCGCACCAGGGTCAAGCTCCCAGTGCTGGCTGGGCAGTTCCCCCTGCTGTTGCTCTTGTGGATTTCCATTGCTCCCCTGTCCTTCCATCTGATGTCCAAAGCCGAGGGATTCCCTGGTCTCAGAGCTCCCATCCTGCCTGGGCTGTTCAGCCAGGCAGGGCCTGATTCAGCCCTTCGTCACGCCTTGGGGGTTTGAATGACATCTGTTACTTTCTTTTAATTCCCAGCTCACTTTTGACATCTTCTTGGCTCTGGCTGCTCAGTGGTATTGATTAGACTTTTTATGGACTGAGTGTTCTTTCTGTCTTTAGTTCTCATGCAACACACATTTCTGTGGTGCAAGGGCTACGCAATTAAAACAGAGAAAGAGAAGGAAAGGAGGAAAGAAGGAAGAAAAGAAGGAAAGAAGGGAAGAAGAAAGGGAAAGATGGAAGGAAGGAAGGAAGGAAAGAAAGAAAAAGAAAGAAAGAAAGAAAGAAAGAAAGAAAGAAAGAAAGAAAGAAAGAAAGAAAGAAAGAAAGAAAGAAAGAAAGAGAAAGAGAAGGAAAGGTGTCCACATAAAACCACACCTCATGTGCTGCTCCTTCGATTGCCTGTGAGCAGAGATAGCAAATAAAAATTCTTAAAGGCTTCTTATTTCTTTTTTAAGAGCATTGCTTTTTGCAGACCTCTGGCCCTAAACATGGGCTGATAAAGGTTTCTTTTGGGTATACAGAGAAGGCCACAATGGTTTCATCATCCCTTGAGAGCATGGTAACCCCACTCCTTTCTTTTCTCTAGGAAGGGGAGTAGTATGAATTAGTGATGGGAGTTTTACTGCCACAGGCACTGGCTGTGTGCAAAGAATATTATAGATTTGTGTAGGGGAAGGCTGGTTTCAGTTTCTAGGCCTTGGGAATTAAAGGCAGCAGTAAAACCCCTGCAGGCTCTTCCAAGAGCCTGTGTGTGCTCCTCCATCCAAGGACCGGCCAGGTTTAAAAGAGGGTGTGAAGGAGGCACTGGAGGGGTCGAATTGAAAGACAGCACAGTGGAAAACATCAGAAAACACCCGCAGCTTTGTGAATGCAGCCAGGGGATTGGCATGGGGTGCTCCCTACAGACCACAGCAGGGCCCTGGAGCTCAGGGCTCACTGCAGGAGGAGCTGAGGTGAAACAGCCACAGATCAAGGAGAGCGGTTTCAAAGACAGACCAGCAGGGGAAATGCACATTTCTGTGGCCAATACTTTGGGATAATGCCCTGGGAGCGAGACCAGCCCTGGCAGAAAGCGTTGATGCCCAAAATGCAACTGAAGAGGAGCCCATGAAGGCTCCTGATCATCAGATTTGGTGTCTCCAGGTGAGGAAATCCCAGGAGCTGCTGTGGGGCAGACCCTCCCTCCCTGGCCTCGATGGGAAACACAGAGTCTCATCCACTGGGCTCACAGCCACTCTTGCCCAAATATTTGCATCTGGGGCATGGACTCCGGCCAGCCAAACTCGGGCTGGCCTGAGCAGCTCTCTGTAGTGGCCAAACAGCCCCAGGAGATGGAGCTGGGCTCGCTCACCATCTGTCTGAGCTGGTGGCAGGGCTGTGATGCCAGTGCTAAAGGGAGCTGAGCGTGGTGCCTGCGCTGGGGCACCGGGGCCGTGTCCCCCCTGTCAGCTGTGCCAGGCCACGAGGCAGCAGGGACACCCAGTCCCACCACCTGCAGCACAGGCAGAGAGGCACCAGCCCCTGGCAGAGCTGCTGTCCCTGCTGGCCGGCTGGGCAGGGGGCTGGGGGGGGATGCCAGGCTGAAAACGGAGATGAGTCCTGTGTTCTGTGCATGCCAGTTTGGAAGGAAAGCACCGATCCCAGGCCAGTTTTCCAGTCCATTTGGTTTCTCTGTGGCTTGATGGGGACATTAAATGGCAGGCATCATGTGCCAGGCTCGGGCATCTCGTGCCTGTGTGGAGAGGCCAGTGATGAGCAGCTCTCAGGCATGGACACAGGGATAACCATTAGCAGACCTGAGTGTGGTTGTAGAGAGGAGTCTGCCTGCAGGACAAACAGGGCCAGTGCTCCCTGCAGCAGCTCATGGCCCAGTCCTCCCCCAGCCCTGGGCTTGAGACAGAGGATTTGATTTGTGGACTGCAGCAGTCAGGGAATAAAATGCTTCTGCAGGCAGACTGTGCTTTGCTGAGCTCCGGGTGGGCCATCCCCTGTGGCTGCACATCCCCAGGGTGGTGGGGAGCGTCCCAGGGACAGCAGAGCAAGGACTGCACGTCTCTGCCCTGCCCCAGTCCAGCCCCAGGATCTGTCTGATCGCAGCAATTGAACTTTAAACAAGGTATGTTTTTCCCCTACACTTGCCTGTTCATTGACTGGATTTCAAATAAGATCACCACAGGTCTTAAGCAGAGTTTCCTGAATTAATCTCCTGAACATAATCATCAGAGAAAGCCTTGTTTCTGCAAGGCTGTACCTTACACTCGTTAGGAGGTGAGTGGCAGCAGCTGTCACTGAAAAATCGTTCTCATTAACTCATCTTTGTACCTTTCCTCTGCGTGACGAAACCTTCTCTCCAAAACACAGCCTTGAGGGCTGCTCAAAAACAAAGCAGACAAACAGGGAGAGACAGGGCCAGGGAGGCTGGAAACTCATCCACCTCCTCCTCCCACGGAGACAATTTAGAGGGAGAACATGCCCCAGTTCCTGTTCCCTGCCGGGTCTGACAGGAGGGACCGTGCTGGTTGCACAAGCTCCTGGGGCACGGCCGAGGTCACCGAATTTCCCATCCCTTCATCCTTCCCCCTGCTGCCACTGACTCCAGCAGGGACCTCATTACCACTGCCCCTGCACTGGCCTTGCTCCCAGCCCCTGGTGACAAACTACCTGCATCACCTGGGGCTGCCTTTTTAAGAAAACTCTTGTACATCTAATGTGAGATTCATTTGCAGGATGTGCTGTTTTGTGCTAATTTTTGCAATCCCAGAACCCAAAGCCACTGGAAGGGCACTCTCAGACTCCGGTCCCAGCTGTGGGTCAGCGGGTCAGGGCTGTGGCCTTGTCTCTGGTGCTGGTTTCAGTGCCATAAATGACGTGGGATCCCAAGGCCCCTTTGCAGACTGCAGAGACCATACTCAGAGATGCCACCAAGTGAGCGACCATGAGAAAATAACTTTAAGTCAAAATTTTCCAGCTCAGGTCTCAAAGTCATTTCCTGCATCCAGGTTTTGGCATACTCAGTGTGGCACTGGAGTCTGTCAGGCCTCTGGGACCTCTCCCTGCCCCTGTATCTCTAATTCAGAACAGCCCTTCCTTGCCTCCTGCCCTCCCAAATCCTGCCCTGTGCTCCTCCAGCTCCAGCATGCAAAGGAGGGAATTGCATGGGGTCTACTTCCATGTCTGCCTGTAAATTCTCAAAAAGCAGGTGCAGAGGGAGTCCAGGGCAGGAAGGAGGAGCCCTTCCCCTGAGGAGGGCACCAGGCAGGGCAGGGAAGGTGAGCCAGTGATGCGGCGCTCAAGGATGAAGGAGATGCGGTGATAAGGGAGTGATGGAGAGAGGAAAGGGCCGTGGGTGCTGGAGGAATCCCTGTGAGTCTGTGGGAACAGCGCTGGGACAGGAGCTGTGAGGTGCTGCTGGTGGCTGTCCCCCTCTGCCAGTCCTCAGCTTTTTCAGAGAGGCGGGATCCCTGGGAACTGAAAGGAAGAGCTCCCTGCCTCCCCCTGCTCTACCCGCAGCATTTCTCCAGGACACTGACCAGTTGTGACTTTTATTTGACCAATGGTCTGGTGCTGACAAGGAGCATACGGCAGGGGCCAGGGCAGCGGGAGGAGCCGTAGATTATCCCTAATTACCTACAGCAAACGAGGCTGACCTTCAGAGAGCACAGCCATGAATCTTCACACAACGGCGTGAGTGCCACGTGGATTTACTGCCCATTGCCTTTAAAGCTCCACCATCACCTTCAAGAGAAGAAGAAGGGCCAGAAGGATCTGCCGTGCAAACCCTGATTTACAGGTGTCTCCCAGCCACAAGTCACGAGCGCACCTGAGCTTGCAGACATGTTTTCCCCTGCAAGCTGTTCACAGCTAATGGACAAGAGGGAGAGCAGACAGATGGACATGGAACAGCAGTGTTTTCTACAGCCTTCTCTGGGGAAAGTAAATCTCTGTTAGACCAGGAACATCATTAAAGAGTGCTATAGGAACCTGTTATTTTTTTTGGTGGTGATGGTGCCTTTATAATTCAGCTTGGGTGCGGGCAGAACAGCTTCCAAAAAGGCATGAGGAGCTGAACAGCAAGATCTGGGTTGTTAAGGGGAAAGTGTCCTACGAAGCCTGCAGTGCTCCTTCACTGAGGCAGCAGGGACCAGCTGAGCTGGAAGCAAGTGCCACCTCCAGAGTGACCTGAAGGACCCCAAATCTCCTGCTGTCTTTGGAACAGGGTACTGTGCTCCTGCCAGGACAGAGGGGGATGGCACAGCATCTGCCTTTCCCTACCCTCGCCCTCGATGTGGCTGGCAGTGATGGGCACAGCTCCCTGTCACTGTGGTTCCAGGGCTCAGGCTGTGTGGAGAGGGATGAGAAATCAGATCTGTGGGGCCTTTCTGCGAGGTTTCCACTTCTGCAGTGCCAGTAGTCACCGAGCACACGTTGATTTGAGAGGATTCCTATCAGATGTCTGGTCACTCTGAATCAGCAAGGCTGTGTTGAGATGTACCCACTGCAGTCTGGCCCCTCCTGCAGACTCTTGGTTGTGCTCAGTACCAGCTGAGAACCAAGGCACAAATGAAAAAGAGAAAGAAAACCCAACCAAACGAAAAAGCTCTGCTGCCTGAGAGCAACTCTGTGAATATCAGCCGGTTTCTTTGTGGGCAAAGCCAGAAGTCCAGGCAGGGTTGGTTTGACCAGCTCAGCATTTCCAGGGAAGAGCCAGGATGTTTGTGTCACTCACAACCTGGGAGAGGCCTCTCACAGGGCTGCCAGGGGACAAGAGGGGACAGTGTGTTCACAAGGGACAAACCAGTATCACGGCTGCAGTTGGAGCATGAGTCTCCCTGGGAGCTGTGTGTGCACGTGGCTCCCTCACTCCTGCCCTGCCGCGTTCACCTCTCCTCTCTGCTCTGTCTTGGGGCAGGAACAGATCCTGTGGAACACGAGAGAGAAGCTCAGGCCCCGCTGTGTCAGTGCACTGACAAGACACATCTCCTGAGGAGGGGAGGCAGCGTTTCCAGAGCACTGCTGGCTTTGCTCGTGGGCAGTGCAAGCTCCTGCCTGGCAGCTCCATCGTTTGCCATCTGCAGAGGGCTGGGGAGGGAGAGGAGATGGGGAGTGACAGGTCGACCCTCTGGGTGGTGTCTGCAGAAAGAAGGCAACCACCGCCAGGCAGGGAAACCTTGGGGTGTTCTGCGGTGCTGGAGGGCCTTTGTATGGCAGAAAGTCACCTCCCCATGCTCCCTCACCTTGGGCTGCCCCACAGGTTGCCTCAAGACACATGTGGGAATGTTAGGGGTGATTTTAATGGCCACTGAAGCAGTGTTTCAGCTGATGTGCCCAGATGTGCCCTGTGGCCTTGCCTGCTCACTCCTACGTTCCCAGGGTAGCTCAGCGGGCCCCAAAGGCACCCCGTTTTCAGTGATTTTTCCTGCAGCAGGCTCGCCCCTCCTGGGCTGATCCTCCTCCCTGTCTCAGCATCCAGCACGGCCCTGCCCACCCCGAGCCAGGCTGGGGTAACTCAGCGCAGGCAGGACTGCAGGGTCTGCAGGATCCAGGGGCGAAATCCTCCTTGGCTTTGGAAATCCAGCTCCGTGTCACCAGGCCCCTCTCCCACCATCCCTGGTGATGAACAGACTTTGTAAGAGTGACATTGAATTGTGCACAGAGGAGGATCACAAGCCCCTTTGTGAGGAGGGGCACTGCCACCTTCAAAAGGCCTGTCCAAGTCTTGGGTCCTTCTGCAATTTACTCCCCTTCTAGAAGCTTCAGTAGTGTCTGCTGCTTACGTATTTTTTTTCCAGGCTTTGCACAGGTTTATACAAATTTCTTGTTATAAATATGGATTCAGCTGGGGACTTCTGGGTTAAATCCTTCGAGTGGTTGTTATTGTACTTCTTCCACTTGGGATTTCTGGAAGAATGCAGCATTTAGCACACATTTAAATTGCAAGGAAGTGCAGAAAACTTTGCAATCCTTTCTACCTCTCTTTCATTAACCTCTTTTCTCTCTGAAGAACTGGCAGCCCCTAGGAAAGCAGATTTTCCCAATACAGGGTCCTGTTGTCATGCCTGTCAGAAAGTCCCACCAAAATTCAGAGGCTGACTGCTTTTACTTTTAATGGCCTAAATATTGATAATTTAAAAAAAAAAAATTATTGGTGGACCTGGCCACCTTTTCATTAATTTCTTCCACTTTCATCTGACCCTTGGGTTTTTTCCTCCTTCCTAAGGAGCTCCCCAGTTCAAGACAGACAAGAAGCTGTTGGAGAGGGTCAAAACTTGTATTTCAGGCTTTTCTGAAGAGTTTCCTTACTAAGCAAGCACAGAAGAGGAAGGCTGGGAAGGAGGGTGCAGCATGTCTAAGTGAAAGTTTTCGATTTTGGTGGGGATGGAAGTCCACTGAGGGTGATGATTGATTGGCAGGTACTCCACATCTTAAATTATTTGTCATCTTTTTCAAAACACACATAAAAAACCCCAAACTCAGCAGCCTTGGCCGAAACGATTGGTTCTGGAAGCAGTTATTAATTCTTAATCACCTGCAGCACGCCATGAGCCTCACGACTGCTTCCATTATTGGAGGGGGACGAGGCAGCCCCAGCCCCAGCTGCTGTGCCCTGATGAATTTGGGAAGATTTGGCTTCACAGCAGAGTTAAAAGGGAAATATTGATAACCCAGATTATTCTGGGACAGCAGAATGGGTGCAGCCACTCCCTCCTTGTGCTGTGGGGCCTCTCCAGGGCTGATGAGGGGGGTGATGCTCAGGCTCTGAGATCACTCTGGGCTGGGAAAGTGCAAAGTTTGGCTTCTCCTCCTTCTGCCCACTGCTCTGTTCCTCACACATGTGGGATGGCTGTGCTGCTGCCTCTCCCAGGGGCTCACCCACGCACAGCTTGGCACGTACGCTCCGAGACAGAGGAAAGGATGGAGGAGCAGGGGGAGGTGAGAGGAGGGGAGGTTGAGAAGTTTTCCAATTTGGAAAATTATTCTAAAGCTAAAAAAATGGAAAGCTAAAATCCCCCACTGGGAAACCCCTTGGAGGATATCAGAAAACGAGGCTGAGTAGTTTCTTTGGATCCTGTGGAATTTAACACAGATTTGTCATCTAGCTGTCAAACCCACTAGAAATGTCTCACTCTCTATTAATAGTTTCATAGATTTTAGAGATTTTCCAGCTCAAAAGACCATCCTGTTCATCTCTTCTTGCATAAAATTGGCTATTCCTGCATTAAGCCCATCCGCCCTGGTCAAACATAAACTTATCTTTCCAAAAGATCTCCACTGAGATTTAAACACTTCCAGGCACAGCGAATCCATCCTGTACCTGGTGAATTCTTGCAGGGGCTAATTGCTGCCACAATTAGCCATGTCTTTCTGAACACATCCAGCCTTCCAGCTGCTGCCTTTGATCCTGCAGAGGTTCAGTTGGGTTAAAGAGCTCTTAATCATGAGGTTCCCCCTCTAGGGACTTGTTCACCTTGGCAGCTCTCGGTCTGTGGCCTGCTGACCTGTGGGATTTTCCTCAAGGAACCTGGGAGCAGCTGGCATGTCAGGAGGCTTCAATCAATTGTCCATGGATTACTACCAGAAAAAAAGCAGAGGAAAGAGCGGAAACTGTTGCTTTCTGGGTCTTTGGAGAATTAGAAGTGGGCTGCAGTTGCTGCAGTGTCTGCACTCGCGTGTGGCAGGGTGTGGGAGCAGTGGGGCTGCTGGTGGAGGTGACGCCGTGCTGGAGGGCTCCTCCTCGCTGTTTGCCAGAGAGCACAGGCCAGAGAGTTGTGCCAGAGCTCATAATTAAGGGCCAATAAAACCTTCCCTTTGCTGCCACAGCTTCTCCAGGGGGCTTGTTACAGCTGCATCCCAGGAAGCTGATTTAGAAGTGTTATTGGGACTGGGACGTTTTTATGAGGTGCTGCTTTCACACCCCACTGCTCAGGAAGCCCAGGCTGCCTTAATTAAAGGCCTGGAGGGACACAGCCACAGCTCCTGGGCTAACCATGGGTACCTCTGCAACATCCCAAGGTGGGATGGGTGCTGCTCTGGGAGCCCCTGAGTGCCCAGCTCTGCCCTGAGGGGCCCGAGGGCAGGGCTGGTGCCTGCTGAGGGGTAGAAGAACACATTTGTAGTGCAGAATTATTTTTCAGGCCTCATCTTCTCCAAGGCCCTGGAGCGTCACGCTGGTTCTCCCCGGGGATAATCCGTCAGGAGACAAATCTCTCTCCTGCTCTGGCCTGTGCTGCACGGCAATTGTCCTTGGAGAATAAGTGGTTTGGATGGATGACTCCAGCAAAAGTGAGACCCAACAGTAAACGAATTCAGCTACGGGCTGGAGTGGAGCTGCTCAGCCCTTTGGTTTGATGCAGCAGCTGTATTTCCTCCAAATTAAATCATATTCCACTCTCTGTCTGTTCTGCCAGTAGAGTGCTGGAACTCACAGGAATCTGGGCATGGCCTGTAATTAATACATGATAACTAAATCTGTTAATTTAGCTAAATTTCTTGAGACAAGCAGCCCAGACAGACATGTCCAACGAACACCTGATGACAGAAATGTGTATTTTTCAAAAAGAGAAGCAAACCTAATCGGTCCTTTCTGATGGAGAACTTCACGAACTGCACAATTTCCAAATGCTCTTTAGTCATTAACCCTAATTACTGGAGCTAGTTACACACAAATTTACATTTGCAACTGGGAGAGTGGGAAATCTCCCTATTTAAATAAATATATAGCTATGCCAATTCTACCAGCTCTTCCCCCCCACTGAAAGCTGTGTGGTCTGAAAGGCAGGGAGTCCAAGAGGCCTGGCGTGTGTGACACGATGGTTTCTGACTGCCAAGCAGGTGTGAGCTGCAGAGCTTGGCTGCAGTAACGAAGCCTCTTCTTGTCGATTATTAAGAGCAGGTTAGAGGTGATGTGATAATGGTGTGGAAGTGCCTGCACCCAGGGGCAGCTTCGCAGAGGCTCTTCAATCTCTCAGACAGGAGCGTCATGAGACTGAAGAGCGAGCCAGGAGGAGAGGTTAAAGGTGTGGCATGCAGTGTGAGTTTAATCACCCAGAGGAGCAGCTCCCCAAGGGTGGTGCGTGCTGCTTCCAGCCAGGCTTATTTTGGAGGAGTGATGCAGAACCAGGGTGGGGATCCTGCCGGGAGCCTCAGGAAGCAGCTCCTGGTGCCTGTCCCCCACCAGGGCAGAGCAGCGTGTTTATCTGGGAGCTCGTCTCCCTTCCCAGGCTTCCAGGAGGCACTGGCACGCTGTCTGTTTGCCCCAGGGTTCTGGACAATATCTTTATTTTCAGCTTCCCAGGTGATGTGTGGTTCACAACGGTTCCTGGGAATTTATGATAGCTAGGGAAGAGCTGGTGAGTCAGGAGGCAGGCAGTCATTAATTCCCAGTAATGCCTCAGACTGAGTTCATTACTGTTATCAGAAGATGAAATGATGTGAAAAGTAGATTTATTTATTTTTCTGAGGCTGATACAGTTTGCTTTTGGAAGACACTGCGCTCTGGGGAAAAGCAGCGCCGGTGCATTGGCAGGAGAGGAGCCTGGATCCTCTCACAGCAGTTTGTTCAACGCAGAAATGTTTGCTGTGTGTTTGAAACAAGAGGTTGTATCAAGGTCACTCCACTGAGACTCAGCTTTCCAGTCCCTGTGAAATCAGAGCTCTTGCTCTCGCTGTCCTCAGAGATCTTTTTTTACTCCCCTCCTCACAGAAAGGGCAGGGCTCGCCAGCTCTGGCAGGAGGAATAAAAGGTTTTCAGAATGGGCAGTCTTACAAAGTGTCCTGCTCTAAAGAACTGCTATAAAGGAGCTGACTCTGTTCCAGGAAGTATCTCTCTCTTTCTCACACGCTCCCTCCAGGTCCAGCCCTCACCTCTGCTTTGCTGCCAGGAGGGGACTTTGTGGTCGCAGAGGTGATTCAGGTCTGCTCTTCCGGCACCAGCCCCTCAGGGTGCCAAGGAGGAAATGGAGAACTAATCCATTTGAAAATCTTTTAGCAGTCTGCATTAACATTAATCCGGCAGTTGCCATAAAACCTTCAGGAGCTGCCCTCACTGAGAGCTCTCCCTTCTCTTTTTTAACCTCACATGGAGGATGCATGGACGGTGAGACCAGCACTGTGTCCCCCTGCCCTCCCAACCCAGGCAGGACTGGCAGCACTGCTTAATTCCTCTGCTCCCTTGGCTCAGGACGTCAATCTTGGGTTGAATTTCATTCCATTCCAGCAACCTAATACAGGCAGAGCATGAAATGGTCACCCCACAGTTCCCAGTTAGTGCTCTGTTGCTGCCACAAGCAGGGAAGCAGCCCGGGATGGACTGAGCTCGGGACGGACTGAGCTCGGGACAGCAGTGGTGCTGTTCTTACGGTGACAGGGGCCCTGGGTTAATTCAAACACTGCCAGCACTGAAGGAGACACAAAAGCACCCATCCATGCTGCAGGCTGAGCAAATAAAGAAACTGATTGCTGGAAAGTTTTATGAGGATAATAAACAGCATCATAATAAATGGCCATGAATATTTCATGGCGGGTGTAGTGCTGATATGATGTGCCATAGAGGAGTGATGGGGTTTTTCAACATTCGGATGCAAATGGGGAATGTGTTCTATATTTTGCAGGTTTCTCCCCAGACTAGCTGTGTTTTCCAAAAATCAGATTGACTGGGAGCGTTTGATATGAGATACAACTTCAGGGCTCTGGTTAGAGTCAAAGAAAGCACAGGCAGTATCAGAGGATTGTCGGTGCTGAAGATGAAAAAATCCCACGCAGATTGAGCAGCCCCTAAACATCGGAGGAAGGCAGGTGGGAGTTACCAAAGGCAAATCACGCTCTGTGCTCTCCTTGGAGCTGGGAGCTGAGCTCCCCACCCAGGAACAGCAGCCCCTCTGCGCTGGGGACAGCGCAGCCCTTGGGAGAGGAGATCAAAGTGAGGGCCCAAGTCCTCCTTCCTCACTTGGGGGCAGAGGTTTGAGCTTGCCAGGGGCAGACAGAGAAAGGATCTCCTTTCTGGAGGGGACCAGGGATTTTTGAGTTCCACCCAAACTTGCATATGATTTTTTTTGATAGAAGCCTTTGTTCAAAGGCATGGAAAGACACCGGCACTGATGCCTCCACCTGAGCAGGTTCCTCTGCAGGGACACTTGGCCCAAGGGCACTGGGCAGGACCTGCTGTGTCGGCCCCACACTGTCCTGGAGAGGAAACTGGGTTTCCTGGGGTTGTGTCCTGCTCTCTGCTGGCATATGCTCCTGCCTGAGCATGAGCACGGTCCAGGGCAGAGAGCTGACACTCAGCCCCTTGTTAGCCGAACATCTGTGAGCCATCACGCACAGGAACACGCGCAGGTGAGTGCACGCAAGGGCTGGCAGCTGCCAACGCCAAGAACCAGTCTGTGCCCAGATAAAACACCAACGGGAGCACTGAGAGCCCCCTGCTTTCTTCCTGCAGCTCTCCCACGCTTTGCTGCTACACCCTGGCCTGCTGCTCTTCACAAACACCCTTCATACGTGTCCCACCTCCTTCTCTTTTAATTAATTCTGTCAGGTCCCCAGACATCTATCAAAATGCAGTGCACGTTGCATGTTCACAAGTTTGGATGGTGCAGGGACAGTTTCTAACAAGCCACCTGCCTCCTGTCCTGTTTGGCACAGGTGGCAAAGGCAGGGTGTGAAAGGAGAGAGGAAAGCAGCCTTTGCAGGTGCCTGGCTGGGCAGGGGAACAGGTCTGGAGCTGAAGCAGACAGCAGGCTCGGGCTCTGATCCCTCAGCCATGGGACAAACTTGGCTGTTCTCACCCATTGCTGCAGCTCTTTGCTTCTGTTTTCCCATTTCCAGGGCAGAGGGAGGAGCATGCTCATGCTCCTGAGCAAAACATTGCTGAGCAGGACCTGCAGCTCAAAACAGTGAGACCCAACAAATTCCCAGCTACTGCCACTTCCAAAGCTGCTTTGTCACCCAGCAGGGGCTGGGAACTGTACCTCCTGCCTCCTGTGTCATCTTTCTGGGGACATCAGTACAGACACCCCCTCAGGGACGATTCCTCCTGTCTGCTTCACAAGCTCCCAGAGAACCCAGAGTGTTCCCTTTGGATTTCTCACTCAGTTCCTCCTCGAACTGGTGGTACCAGTGACACTTACCCTGGTTCCTTGTTCCCAGAATGGTTGCTCTCTGTTTTTGCCCTCTGCGCTGCATTGCTGGGCCTGGATGACCCAGGGCCTTGTTATTTTCAGGCTTTTCAAGGGCTTGTCCTAATTTCCTGACCCCTGCAACCAAGATCACCCCCAAGCACCCTGGTCAGGACTCAGCACCCACACACAGATGTGGAGGCTGCTCTGCAGAGCCCTGATTTCACCAACACATCGATGAATAAACAGGCCACAGCCCCCAGATGTGTTTGGCCAGCTGGCATCTCAGAGGAGGTGGGCCCATCAAATGGAAAGTGCCTTTTCAGAAAATAAAAAAAAAGGGAAAAAGGGGGAAAAAATAGAAAATAGAAAAAAAATGCCCTTGTTTTAAAGTCTGCACCTGAGTGATGCTGTGAGCTAATTTTTCCCAAAATGGGTGTTGTCAGATGATGAAAACTCTTCCACAAAGATGTTAAGCTCACTTGCTGGATCAGAAGTATTTCTTCTTGGCGAGTGCTGATGAGATTGTGCCTTGATCAGCCAAAGTGGGGCTGATTTGAATGTGCTTTACTACAAAGCAGTCATTACATTTCTCTTTAGGATTCAAACAAACGTTTCCTCCATATTTCAGCTGTGCTGAACCGGCTTTGCAAGGACCCCTCCAGGCATTTGCTTAGGAACTGGTGAAATTACCCTGCCTAATGGTCTCCAGAAGTAGAGTTACCCAAGCGTAAACAGTGCCACGGAGACCCCAGGAGCTGCGTGAAGCAAACAGCACATTGGCTTCTGTGCCAGTCTCAAGGTAGCAGCTGAGGCATAAACTGGGGATGGAAAAGGACTTAATATGCTCACAACAACTTCGTTGTTTTGTTTTGGGCCCTTTTTTTCATTAATTTGACGCTGCTTCTCCTGGAAAGTGCGTGGAGGGGAGAAGCAGCGTTTGCTCAGTTGTTCCATCTGCTCTGCTGGCACCTCAGGGCAGGAAAGCCGGGGCTGCCTTCAGCAAGTGCCATCCTGAGTGACCGAGGGCAGTGACAGGGACCAGCAGTGTGTGCAGGTGTGGACACCCTCCTGCCAGCTCTCGGACTGCAGCAGCCTGCAGCAGGACAGCCTCAGGCTCCTTGCTTGCTGCAGACAGGAGCAGATCAGCATTGCAGCCAGGAGGGATGAATCCCACTTAACTGCTCTGTGGGGTGTTTCCTTCTCGGGAAAATTGGTGGAGTTAAATCCACGGATATTGCCCATACAATGTCTCTGAGCTGGACTGGCGGTGTCTGGCTGTGAGTCTCTTTCAAGCCCACTGCAGGGGGAAGAGCTGCCTTTGGGCTGGGTGTGCGCTCAAGTTTCCTCTGCCAAGGTTGAGTTTTGCTGCCATGCAGTGCAGTGATGATGTCAGTGGGTACGTCAGTGCTCCCGGGGAGGAGGTGTGTATCAGCCTCACCGCTGAGAGCTATTTTCTTTGTCACACTGTCACTTACCTGTGTGGATCTGGCAGGTGCTGTCACGCACGTGCAGGAGGAAGCGTGATGGAGCGTCATTTGGACAAGGTCTGGCTGACTGGGAGCTCCATCACCAAACATCTGTATTTTGCCGCTGCATTGGTTTGCTCAAATCACCCTGAGTTATTGCAGACCTCTGAGATTCACCCTCCGCATGTTCACTGTGGCCAGCTGTAAAAGCACACATTTTTCACTCGTCCTGTGTTAAGCACTAGTGAAGTTCTTCTGTCGTAAAAGCAGTTTAAGATAAAATAATTAACAGGCAGGGAAACCACCACCAGTGTGGAACCTTGTGAAGCTGTTTCCACTTCCCCTGGACCCTTCCTCTCTCTCATCCCCTTTCTCCTGCTTTCCTTGCAGTTTATAAGCTGGTAAATCACATTCGAGTCCATGCTTTGCTCTGCACGTAAGAAGTGGTGTGATCCTGTGGAATAAATGTGTGTGATGAGAATGCCTTTAGCAAGGTACACCCTGTGTCCCCCCAGCCTTGGGAGCACTCAGCTCATGGCTTTATTATTTATCCTGGTGAGCTGTCCTCAGAGCTGAGAACCTGGCTTCATGTCCCTGAATTCCTGCACCAACACTGTGGAAGGACCTGGGTTTCAGCACTGACTGATATGAATAGGTCTGCCTGCAGCTAAAAATAGAAAGCACGGGGCAGGCTTCCAGGCAGAGCTGTAGTAAATTCTAATATAAGGTGGCTCGGCAGCAGCTCCTGTGGCAAAGCTTCCTCCCAGGCAGCGGGGAAGGCTGTGGCACGTGCTCAACCAATATTAGACAACAGTTTCCTTATGGGAAGGAACCTGCGAGGTGCAAAGGCCAGTACTGAGTCTCAAAGCTTTCTTTTCCCCAGTGTGGGGGTGCCCAGCTCTGCAGGAATGACTCCTTGGCTCCGTGCCTCAGTGTCCCCTCTGCAGGGGCTGCTGGGTGCTGCAGGAGATGTGTTTTAGCTGCACGGTTTTCTGGCTCTCTCTGCAGCAGGAGAAGCTGCAGCACCAGTGCAGATCTGCAGCCCCCAGTCCTGTGAGCCTGCTCTGCTCCACTGCCACCCCTTGTGCTGTCATTCCTGCTCCTCCACCGAAGTGTTGGCTCATTCCCCGCTCCCAAGGCCAGCAGGAAGATGCACTTTCTCAGCTCTGCTGCTCCGTGGCCTTGCTGGCAAATCAAGTGTTTCCTTCCTCGCAGGACCGTGGCTTTTGGAACTCTGTACATCTCCCTGATCACGGGAAGTTATTTCTCTGCTCATTAGGGCTTATCTGCCGTGAAAATCTGCTCCCCAGGAGTCCTTGTGCCATCAGTCATGACAATGGCTCATCACAGCCGCTCTGTCTCGGTGAGTGGCTCATTGTCCCCCGCGCTGGAGCATATGGTCTCCTGCCTCACCGCCGCCCCACACGCGGGCTTCTGCACGAGGAGCAGCTGTGGAAAGGCTCAGCGGAGCTCCCGAGGGTCAGCCAAGTGTAGTATCCATCAGGAAGAGCGCTGGGCTCTTCCTAGACGAGGCAGCAGGAGCGCAGGGCCGGCTCTCCGGAGCATCGCCCAGGAGCAGCGGCGCAGAAATGCCCCGGGCTGGAGGGCAGCAGCGGGGCAGCAGGACAGGGCTCAGGCAGGGCTCGGCTCCCGCCGGGCTCAGCTGTGTGTTTGTACGGAATGAAAGAGCTGCGATCTTTCCATCCCGGGCAGAACACGGCTCCTGTACCCACCTGAGTGACCCCTTGGCTGCTCGGGAGCTGCAGGCACCTTGCAGGGGGAAGATTCCTTGGGGCTCTTGCACTGACCACAGAGTGACCCACAGGGCTGGGACCTTCACCTGCAAAGGTGCTGAGCTGTTCCAGGGGATGAGAAATCCATGCTGGAGAGGGAAAACTTGGGATGGGACTGTGCAGAGCTCTTGGGGATCCTGGATCCTTCCCTCTGGAATAGCAGGAACGGGGCTTTGGGAGCAGGCACCCATCCCTGGAGACCTGAGCCACACAGAGGTTGGGCAGATCAAATCCTGGATTCCCAGGGCCATTCCTGATGTTGGGATGGGGAATGGGGCTGTGGGAAGCAGGAACATCCCCTCCCATTCCCCTGGGTCCCTCTGGATGCAGGATCATCCCCTCCTGTCCCTCTGGATCCCTCTGGAGCACCCTCGAGCAGCCCCATCTCCCTGGATAAAACATTCCAGGTCAGCCTCGGGATGAGCTGAGCTGGGAGCTGCCCTATTCCTGCGGAATTCATGGAGAGGCCTGGAGAGGTTTTCCATGTCCCATCATTTATTCATCATCCCTAAAACACCCGGGATAATGCTGGGACACCGGGATGGTGCCAGAATGGGATGTGGGAATGTGGGAGTGACATGGATGCTGCAGGAGACAGCAGGACCTGAGACGAGAACTCCCACCAGGAATTCGGGCTGGGTCAGAGTTTGGCTCATTCCCTACAAGTGACCAGAGCGGGTCCCCTCATCCCAAACCCATCCCACAGATCCTGGAAGAGGGAGGAAAATGCTCCAGCACCGTTTCCCTGTAAGAAAACCCCAAATCCATCCCACAAATCCCGGAAATTGAAGGAAAATTCTCCAGCCCCGTTTCCCAGCAAAAAACCCCATCAGGAATAAATCCCGAGGCTAAAATCCTTCCCAGCTTTCCCATCCCTATGGATGAGGAGTGGGAATTCTCCGGGAATGCCCGCAGTTCACGGGGACGCCCTGGCCGGGCTGTGCCACTCCCTGAGTGTCCCCAGCAGTTCCCGCAGCTGTGCAGGGCCATTGTCACCCTCTTGTGCCAACCCGCGGCGGTGCCAATCAGCGCAATTAACATCCACGGGCTAATTAATCTCTGGATTCCGCCTGCCAGTCCCTGCCCGGCTGTGCCCCTCTGCTTTCTATGCAAATAAGTTATTGTGCCCTCACCAGCCGGGCACAGTTCCCGGAGCGCATTCCCGGGACTTCGGGCACGGGCGGATCCCAAAGCACCCGAGTGGAGTTGGCACATCCCCAGTTCTGAACGCACCGCCTGGATTTTGGGGAATTCCGGGGAAGATCGGGGTGGAAATGTGTCCGGGAGAGCCTCGCTGGTCAAAATCGGCTCCGGCTCAGGAAGCGAGGGGGACACAGGTGGCACCGATGCCACCGCAGCCGGGCAGGACGTGGGACAAACGGGACAATTCCCGGCTGCAGGGGGAGGGAATCACCCTCGGCAGGGATGGGCCCAGCTGGATCCCATTATCCCGAGTGGGATCCCCAGCTGGATCCCGTTATCCCGGCGGGGTTCCCCCAGCTGGATCCCGTTATCCCGGCCGGGTTCCTCCGGGAAGGCTCCCATAAAAGGCTCCCGAGCAGCCCCTTTGCCATGCGCTGCTTTTCCTGGGGCCGAGATGGGGTCTGGGAGTCTCTTTGGGATCGCTCTGTTCTGCTGGATGTTGGCTGCGGCTGCATCCTCTGATCCCTGGGGGTTTCCCCCGAGGAATTCCGGGACGTGGCGGCTGCGGGGTGACTCCTCGCGGAGCCGCGTCCCCGCCGTGTCGCAGCCCTGGGCGCGGGTGGATCTGTCGCAGCTGCGGGCGCTGTCCCCGCGCCCCGCGGTGGCCGTGCGGTGCCAGGAGGGGCAGCTGGCGGTCACCGTGCGCAGGGACCTCTTTGGCACCGGGCGCCCGGTGCGGGCAGCGGAGCTGAGGCTGGGCACGGCCTCCTGCCCGCCCCTGTCCCCAAACCCCGCCCAGGACTTTGTCACCTTCGTGGCCGCGCTGCACGAGTGTGGCAGCACCCTGCAGGTGAGGGGCACTGGTGACAGGGTTTGGGGGCACTGGGGCGAAGGTGTCACCCCTAGAGGTGCCCTGGTGCTGGTGGGTTTGGGGTGAGAAGTGCCTGGGACAGGGGTGGGTTTTGGGGTATGGATGCCCTGGATGAAGCACCCAGCAGTGGGTTTTGGGCTTGGATGCAGGAATTTATGGGATAGTGGGTCCCGAGATGCTGTGCCCAAGTCCTGGAGGCTCCGTAATCTCCTTCAAGCTGGTGCCCTGTTGGGATGCCAGCACAAAGCTCCGTGGTGTGCCATAGGATCGGGAATGTGGCCTCTGTGTCCCGGCACAGTCCCTGCTGGTGCCGAGCTCGTTTTCCTGACTTTTCCTCTCTCTCAAATTCTCCTTCCAGGTGACCCCGGACTCCCTGATCTACAGAACCATCCTGTTCTACAAACCCACACTTTCTGGTAACCCCCTGATCGTGAGGGCCACCCCGGCTGAGGTCCCCATCGAGTGTCACTACCCCAGGTGAGCGGCGGGGGCTGTCCCCGTGCTGTCACGGCCCTAAGGTGCCGCTGCCACTCCTGGCAATTCCCCTTTCTTCCCTTTAGGAAAGGCAACGTGAGCAGCGGCGCCGTGCACCCCACGTGGGCCCCGTTCCGCTCCACGGTGTCAGCACAGGAGCGGCTCCGGTTCTCCCTGCGCCTCATGGACGGTGGGTGCGGCCCTGGTGGCCTCCTGTCCCTCAGGTCCCCGTTTTTGGGGACATCCTGAGAGCCCCAACAGAGCCCAGATCCACCCCCCGGGGGTTGCCGCACGTTTAAGAGGTCCCTAAAGTGACCCCGTCCATCCCCTGGGATCTGCATTCCAGACGACTGGAGCAGGGAGAGGCTCTCCAACGGCTTCCAGCTCGGGGACAGCCTCCGCTTCCAGGCCGATGTCACCTCGGAGGGCCACGTCCCCCTGCGGCTCTTCGTGGACCAGTGCGTGGCCACCGCGACCCCCGACAGGAGCTCGTACCCCAGCTACGCCCTCATCGACCGCGGCGGGTAAGGCCGGGCTCTGGGACTGGGTGGGGAATCCCACATGACCGCGGCGGGTAAGGCCGGGCTCTGGGGCTGGGTGGGGAATCCCACATTCCCGCGGAGATTCCCGCATTCCCGGCCCTTCTCCAGGTGCCTGGTGGACAGCAGGGCAGAGGACAGCGGCTCAGCCTTCGTGTCCCCGCGGCCCCGGCCGGAGTCCCTACGGTTCCTGGTGGACGCCTTCAAATTCGCAGGAGACGCCGGGAATTTGGTGAAGTGTTGTTCCCACCCCTCCTCTTCCCCCTTTCCCGGTTTCTCCCAGGGATAAAAAGCCCTAAAACCTCCAAGATTAATGAATTTTCCTTGGCTTCCCCTGCCAGCTCTACATCAGCTGCCACCTGCGGGTGTCCCCGGCGGCCCAAGCCCCAAATCCCTGGAATAAAGCCTGTTCCTTCAGCAAAGGCAGCGGCCTGTGAGTGTCCCCGGCGTGGGGAGGGGACCCCCCGCCCGCAGCAGGGGGGTCACAGGTGACTCTGTTCCAGGTGGGCCCCTCTGGAGGGCACCGCGGCCATCTGCAGCTGCTGTGACACCCTCAGCTGTCCCTCTCCTGGAGGAGATTCCCGGGCAATCCGCGCTCCGGCCGCACCGACGGGCAGGCGTGTGAGGAGGGACGGCCCTGTCCAGCCAGGTGTGTCCCCAAGGTGTCCCTCGGGCTGGGGAGGCCGGGATGGTGACATAGCTTCAGGGCAATCCCAGCTCCTCTCCAGTGTCCTTAAGGAAGGGATTTGAAAAGAAAAGAGGGGGAATACTGGGGGAAAATTGTGTGGGCAGGGAGGTTCTTGCACTGCTGTCCATCCCTAGAAGTGTCCCAGGCCAGGCTGGAGCCACCTGGGATAGTGGGAATTGTCCCTGCCTGTGGCACTGGATGGGCTTTGAGGTCCCTTCTATCCCAAACCATTCCATGATTCTATCCTGACTCTGTCCTTGCATTTAAAACCCCTGAATTCTGCGCTTCTGGTGTCCGTCATGTAATTCTGAAATTCCAGCCTGAGCAAGAATTCCCTTTCCTGGGAACTCATTCCCATCTTTTTTCAGGTGAAGCCTCAGAGCCAACTGAGGCCGATGTCTCTGTGGGACCCCTGCTAATCTTGGAGCCGTCTGAGGGATTACAGAGCCCGTCTGGAAGTCTGGGATCTGCCAGGAACACCCCCCAAGGTAGGGGTCTCTGTGGGGTCTTTGCAGGTTGTGTCTCTAGGGGGGGTTGATCCTGCTGTGAATTCCCAGTGATTTCACAAAGGGACTTTCTGGAACAACCCCCTAGAGCTGCTCTGGGGACTCCTTCCCAAAGATTGCCAAGGATTGGATGGAGGCTGGGAAGCCAGTAAACAAGTGTTGAGTGGGTTTTATCCCTTCCAGGTGCTGCTGGTGGAATTCCTGTGGTGATCCAGGGGCTCCTGTTGGCAGCAGCCACTCTGCTGAGCCTGACAGCCCTGGGAATGCTCCTCAGAATGTGCTGGAAAAGGCTCTGCCCTCTGGGAATGTCTGTGTGATCCCAATCCCAATAAAGAGAAGCATATCTGTCACCTCCTGGTGTCCTCTGTGGGGTGGGAGGGAACTCAGGTGGCTTGGGGTGGGGTCAGGGATATGGACCTGCTGTCATCTGGAAGCGATTCCCAAACTCCCAGCACTTGGATTTGGGAGGTACAGGTGGATTTTCCAAAGGTTGTATCCATGGAAAGGAATCCTAAACAAAGAAGTTGTGGCTCCTATTTTTGGGAATTATTGGTATTCTGAGGTTCTAAATGATTTCCTGATTTCAGAATTCCTGTTTTCCCTTCCTTATCCAGTGGGATGCAAGAATTAGGCTCCACAATCCCTTGGAAAGATGCAAGGGCAGCTGGAATTCTGGGATTTTGGTTGGCTTTAGGGCTGAGTTTGGCTTCTCTGCAGGGGAAAACCTTGGTGTTGAGGATGGGAAAGGGCTGGAGGTGCTTCTGTTTTGCAGGGGCTGGATGGGAATGAATTCCATTGTTTTTATGGAACAGGAGAGCTCTGGGATGAGCACAGCAATGGGACTGGATTCCTTGAGCTCAGTAGGAACAAAGAATCCAGTTTTTGGGCAAATGGATTGCACAGGACAGTCTGTCATCATTTTCTTGTTCTGCCTTCTCCCTCCTCAAGTAAACTTTGGCTGTGGCAAGGAAGTTGTCCCTGGGGTTTTTAGGTGCTGAAGCTGCTGGGCCAGGCCTGGTTGGAGCTCTTGCCTCAGCCTGGCTGAGTGGTGGGAGTGAGCAGCCCCAGATCTGTGGGCTCTGGGGCCATGTGGGGGGAGGAAAGGGCTGCCTTACTGGGGATGGGTGCCCTCCACACCTCTGCTCTCCTCTTCCCCTGGTTTGTGCTTTGTTTCCAGAGAGCTCCTGGGGACATCCAGGACTGTTGCAAAGAGCAGCCTTGCTGGGTAAGCGCAACATCCTCCTGTCACTTGGTGGTGCACTCATCGTCCATCATTTGAGGCTGTCTCCACTGCAGCCAGGTGGAAGGCAGGGCTGAGATTTCCATGCCTAAATCTGCTGATTAGAGCTCTGTAAATTAACTACCAGCTCAGATCCACCTGAGCGATCTCTGGCTCTTCTCCTGTGACAGAATTGGCACAGGCCGGCAGGGTGGCAGATTCAATTACTGGCTATCTAGGGAGGCATGGAACAAGGCCTTCTCCAAGCCTTTTTGAGGATTGAGTGTTCAAAAATTGGTGTAATTGGAGTAAAGATAGAGGAACAGTTAAACTGCATGAGAGGGAAACTGAAAAATGGGAAAGAAAAGGGAATAATATGCAAGATGTTGTAAATGTGTTTGGAAGTGGTGTGTCATTGTAAGGATTACAAAGAAAAGGAAATGAGAGTGTTACAAGATGAGCTTGAACAAAGAAAGCGACAAGAAATGCTGTTATCTCTGTGAATAGAACAATTGCAGAAATGGCTGGGGTGGGGGGAAGGAAAAATGGAGAAGAGTAGAAGATGAACTAGAATTTATGATAATTTGGGTCCCCAGTCTCACAGGCCCCATAAAGATCCATTAGTTAATTGCATCCTGAGAAGATTGGGGTGGAGATATATGGAGGGCCCCTGACAGGGAATTTAGGGATGAGAGCAGTGAAGAGAGTGAATGAGGAGAATTGCAGTTTAAGGTGGCTCCTCTTACTAAAACTGAAGTGTCCATTGGACCCCAAGGGGGTAACCAAAGAAACACCACCAGAACCAGTCTGTGGGACCCTCTTCAACTGGATAATTTGCAAGAAAAATATGTCCAGAAGCCTGGCAAGAGTGGAACTGGGTGTTTGTGGCATCTCTTTAACTGGGAGGGTTCATATTAAACCCAAGGGGAAGCAGAGATGGCTTTTGGGGGCCAGGGGTATTTTTAACAGGGGAATCACATTCTAACAATGAATCGCATTCCATCACACTCTGAACAGTTTATTGTGCAAGGGGATAGACCCTCAGGAATGAGACAAACCACTGCTACCCCTATAAATTAATTAAACAACTTTTTCCCCTGTCTCAGCTCCCATAGACCCCCAGGCCTTGAAGGGAGGACCTCTGCTCTTTTAAAATGCTGTCCCATTATGGAAAGGGATCAACCAAAAGACAGCAGTGGAGCTAAACATCACATTAATGTTGGGTGGAGACTCCCTGGCCCCTCACTAGAAGGGGGAACCAGTTTGGAGTCTCCCCACCGAGCCTTGTTTCCCTTTCCAGGTCCCACACTGGGTTATACCAAAATACTGAAACCCAGCAATGTGACCCTGATCTAGTTTATCCATCAACAAACATGAAAACCCCCAGGTCTTTTATCTGTACAAATCAATATGGTAATGGTTGTAATCACGTTTGAGCCGAAGTGCATTGCAATGACAATCAGTGACAAAGTGAGCTGTAATTGTACGAATGCAGGAGTCCCACCCATTAACATGGGTTTGGCAGAGGGAAGCGTAAGCGCAATATGTGAAAGGCGACCCCCCCCAAAAAAATGAAATGGAAATGTTCTTGCTTAGTTTTCAATGTGGTTCCTTTGGAAAGTGGTATAGATGCAACCAGGCTGGTAGGTTCAGAAGAACCCAGGGAAAGAGAAATAGTATCAGACATAATTTATCTATTTATCTTGGAGATATAATTTAATTTCAACTAGGAGTGTTTATATCAGCCCAGCAAAAATTACCTTAACCCCCACAATGTATCTTGCTACCTCTTAGACCCTGTTGGAACCTTAACTCCACAGAATTCCGAAATTGAGCCCTGTGGTATTAAAAAGACAGGACAGCAACAAGTGATACTTAATCCATTACGGAGCCTGGAGCCAGAGGAGCTGTCACTGCAAGTTCATATCTCTGCATTTAAACCCATTTTCTTATCATTCCTAAATCCATCTGCACGGGGCTGTTTGCAGGGTTGGACAGGTGACCCCTCACCTCTCCAAAACGAGCCAGCAGAGGTGTGACTGGCATCCCAGCAACAGGATTAGGAGTGCTAAATAAACAGCAAATAAATTAAGCCTGGCAACAAGTGATTTGTATAAGCAAGAACACCCGTTAAAATCTTCTTTGTTGGCATTAGGAACTAGTCAGTGGCTCTTGGCTGAAGTATTGTCTAAATAGCAAGGAATTTAGGGAAAGGACCCGCACCTAATTGTAGATGCACTTGGCATCACCCAAAATAATGTTTCCATAGCTCTCAGCTGTATCCATGCCCAGCTGTAGGTGCAATCCACTACAGCAATAATTGTAGAAGAAGGTGAAGAGGTTCTGAGATTCAAAAGGTAATTTGAGCAAATGGTTTCAGTTAAAAAAAAAATCAAAAATATTTATTTTAATTCAGAAAGTATTTCCAGTCTCAGTGGTCTTTAATAAACTTCACCTGTGACCCCACCAGCAGCAGGGCCACAGTTTTTATCTTAACTATATGCAATGTTTAATGGTTGGAATCAATGATCTTAGGGGTGTTTCCCAACCTAAATGATTCTACAAACCAAATCATTGCACTGGGACTGAAGCAGCACGGAACTGCCCTCTGCTAGAACCTGGAGTATGGGCCCAGCAAAATGAGAACAAATGGCAAGCTGTCACTGCTGGCACACGAGTTGTGCAGAAACAACAAGGATTTATTTGGGAATGTAATACTGTTAGGACCCAAGACATTTGTCTTGACACTGAACAAAATGTTTGTCATTTTGAAATACATCCCAGAGAGACCTCAGAGACTGTACTTGGATGTGTTGGGAATGGAAGTGTTTGCGTGAGAGCCCTTTGTGGTTCTCTATTTATAGAGGATATGCGCAATCCCTCAAATATCTGTATCTGTAATTTTATTGAAATCATGGGATGCAACTTTAACTATTCAGCTCCTGTCACAGCCCGCCATGTCCCAGCCAGAGTGAAGAAAGATGGAAAACATCACTGGGGAGAAAATCTGCTCAGGTAGTCACCAACAGCCCCGAGAGCTATGAATTAGATGTCACAGCTAATTGTAGCCTTGTTAATCGTTGTGGTTTTGTGGTCGTTTCTATACCTTTGTTTATGTGTCAAATTGCAGTGCTCATATCAAAGCATAACAGCTATGAGTGAACGTGGGGGTATTAAGGGATCAGCAAATCTGACACATCATCTTATTTACCAGCCCATTACCCACTCAGGAAATTAACTTCTAGCTCAGATCTGCCTCAGTGATCCCTGACTCTTCTTCTGCAACGTGGTGGGTGACATTCATTGAGCTGAAGGTGCTCTGTGGGACTTTAAGTCATCTTTTCTCCTGTTCTGCTCCATTTCTCCCCCCCTCGCTGAGAATCTCCATCCTCTGTTGGTTCATCTCACTTTTCAGCTTGATGTGAGTGGGATGGGGTGGGTTTGTGTTTGGTGGATTTGTGTCCAGTGTCTTTGGGGTCAGGGTTAGCTCACATCCAGCTCAGAGGGGACACCGAGAGGTCCCCAACACTAAACCAGTGCAGGAATTGGCATTACACTCGTTCTGCCTGGTGTCTTCTAGGTCTGGAATGGCTGTGGGGAGGAGAGCCACTTACAGATGTGCTGGAGGTGGGGATGCTGTGGTGACTGTGGCTTACAGCTGGGTTAGGATGTGCAGAACACAAAAAAAGAACCCAGACCCACCTGAGTGTCCAGACTGGGCATGCTGCAGGAGCTGCTGCATCTTTAATGTGTCTGTATCCAAACTTCCATGGACTCTTTACAGAAGAACAAACCTGATCCCATAAAAATTAATGAACTTTGAGCTCCTCAGTCCTTCTGGTGGCATTGGAGGCTTCTGCCTGTATTGTAAGGGTAAAGAGGAGCTGCCATTCTGGGGCTTAAAAGTGGCATCTAAGGGACAGTCATGAAGCATTTAGGGAGAAAACCAAACTTTAAACAGCTGCAAAGATCGCCAGGGGCTGGGAGCTGGGTCCTGCTGCCCGTGTGTGTGGATCAACATTGGATTAGGCAGAGGCCTGGCTTGTTTGCCTCTCTGATGTTACCAGCTGACTGCTTGGCCACTGCACCATCTGGAGAAAACCAGCTGAGCAAACGGAGATGGGCGGGCGATCTGCAGTTCAGGGACTTGTTTTCTGTCTTGTGGGTTTTGGCATTTTTTTGTTTTGTTTTTCACTGCTGAGCTCTGAGGGGATTTGGATATTTGACTCTCCCCAGCCTGCTGGCCTTGGCAGGAAGGTTTTAACTTCTCAGCACTGAGCACGGTAACCGTGAGAGTGTGAATGTTTCACCCAGCTCGGACGAGGAGCTGATTTATGACTCAACAGAGACATTGAGGAGCTGGAAACGGGATGTGATTTGTACTCGGGGCCAGTGCTGGCTTGCTGGGATGAATTCTGTTCAAGGCATCACCTGTGATGCAGCCTTCCCTCCCCTTTGCTTCCAGTGGGATCCCCGCTGCTGCTCCCCTCATTTTCTTCTCGCTGCCCACACAGGATTAGCCAGCCCAGATATAATCTCTTCATCCCCACTGAACCACTGAGAAATCCTGTGCCAGCTGTTTTTGAGAGGGGGGGGAAAAAAAAGCAGCTCTTTTCTAATTTACAAAACTTAGAAGGGGGGAGGGAGGAAACGTGGGGTGTGGAGAAACCGGGGAGAATAATTGGGCAATTCCCGGCATCCTCGATGGCAGCTCTTAAGCAATTACGGGGACTCAGCAGCACCCTTATCACAGCACGTTCTGGGAGATTAACCGTCTGCTCAGCTGGCAATTAGAGCTGGGGAAATGGGAAGCTGCCACTTAGCTCTGACTTTGTAGCGGCTGTTTGCACTTCTCGGAGTCAGGCTCCAGGCACCGGAGGGAGGGAGGGGTGTGAGCATCCGTGGGGAGGATTAAGTGTGAGCTGCCTTTCCCATGCTGGGAGAGAGCCTTGCGGACAGGGTGGCGGGAAGGGAATAAAGGCTCGGCTCTGTTTGCTTTCGTAATTCCTTTCTTCTGTCAAACTGGAACGCACAGGCTGTTCCCTGGTCCCGTGTTCCATCCTGTTCTAACTTTCCCTCCATCTTGGTTTGCAACTTTGGGAAACTTTGCTTGCTGGTGCCAGCTGTGAATGCACCAGAGCTGTGTGCTTCAGTGCCAGCTTCGTTTGCACGGGAAAAGTGCTGAGCTGAGGGACAGGTTTGTGTCTCCTTTGCGTCTCAGGTCAGCAGGGTGCATTTTTGGTGTCTTTGCTACTGGAGAGGTTTAGGAATGTTCTTCATCTTGTAGTGTGGCGCATCAGAGGACGTGAATGATAAAAGATCCTTTAGCCTCAGCTGCTTTGGTGACTGCTGGTGCTTTGTGTAGACACACTGGCCCAACTGAGAGGGTGGCAAGCCCTCATCCCTGGTCTCCACAGAGCTCTGTGGGGTTGAGTACTGCACTGAGGCAGTACAGGGACACCTCCCCAGCTCCTCTGTTGGGGTTTGGAGCCTCAAATAAAGACAAGGTAAGGAAAGGACTGGAATACGGAGGCGAAGACAAGTCCCTGCTGGTCCCTTCAGCCCTGTTTGCACCTCCGGGCACGCAGAGAGACCCAGCATGGCCCAGGTATGAGTCTGTGCTGTGGGTTGAGCAGCCACCCCTGTCCTGCCGAGCAGCTCCTCTGCTCCTGGGGACAGCCACCTGCTTTTCCATGGCTTTAACCCTGCTGAGGTGTGAGGCTGAGGCGGCTGCCCACCTGCCGTGGCTGTGCTGGCCACAGGAATGCTTGGTGCCAGGGAGGCACAGAGGGAGTGGGTGCCTCCAGGTGCCTCTCTCCTGCGGGCTCAGCAGGAACCTCACGCTTCGGAATTAGTTTCAGGATTTATTTTTTTTTTTTTCCCTTACCGATTTATCTCCGGAGTTTTCTAGGCCAGCTGTCCTCCTTTATTATCCTCACGCTACCTATTTATCTCGTCTGTGCCCTCTCCTCCCCGCTTGCCTGTCCGTGGCTGAGCTCCTGCCCGCCAGCAAAAACAAGGCACGGTGGCGGAGCGTGACAGATCGCGCTGGAGTGGCATCCTCCCGACAGCCGACTCAGCAGCGCCGGTCCCCGCTGCTGTCCCCGGCACCCGGCCCGGCTGTGCGCGGAAGGTGCCCGAGCACCTCGGACAGCTCCAGCTCTGCCCGGAGCACCGACGTGCGGGAGGAAGGCGGTGCCACCCCCTCCAGCTGTGCTCTGTGCTCAGGACAGCTCCTTCAAATCCCATCCTGCCGCCCACGCTCCTCTGACAGCCCCAGGGGCAGAGCCAGGGCCGTGCTGGCCCTAATAGACCCTGCAGGTCCATCCTCCCTGGAAGTCCCTGGCTGGGGTCACTGGGTTTCTACACGTGGCCTTGGGGGTGGCAGAACAACCTGTTTGCTCCAAACATGAATAATAATAATAACAACAGCAGCAATAATAACATTCTGCAGTTTTCTGTTCTGTTCTGGGCATCAGCTGTTCAGAGAGCTGGGCTGGAGGAGATGAAAATCCTGACCAAGAGTGGCTGTGGATACAAAGCAGAGCCCAGGGGCTGATAGCTGGCCAACCAATAGCAGCAATAAAACCCCCTCCAAAACAAACAAAAAACCCTCAAACCACTACCAAAACTCCCAAAACCAAACAAACAGCACACAAACAAAAAAACCCCAAAGCCCCCCAAAAACCCCAACCAAAACAAACAAACAAAAAGCCCCCCAAAACCCCCACCACCTCAACAAAACCCCCCAAACCCAACTAAAATTAATAATAATAGAAAAAAAACCCCAAAAGTCAGTCACTTGTAGCTGCAGGAATTATAAACACAGCCTTTGCAGCACTCTGCTTTAACCGACCCCCTGCTTCCCCTTCTGCTGCCCTCCAGCCGCAGTGCCCAGCCCTGGGCAAACCAGATGGAGCCTTCAGTCAGTGGAGGACAATGGGAGTGGGTGTAGGAAACCCTGCACCAAAATACCCTGCGTGTAATTTTATTCCCTCTTATCCCACATGCCAGCTCTATCCCACAGCAGAGCTCTCAGCTGAAATCAGACATGCTGAGCAGAAATAGCCCGATGCTTCAGAGATGTGCCTTCGGAGCCTGGAGAGAAGCTAACCCTTCATTGCCCACAGCTGTGGGACACGGGTGTGCCTCAGCCTGGCCTTTCCCAGATCTACATTGTGGCTGTTTAGAGTTTCTGGGAAGCTTCAGGCTTGCATTGAGTTGTGTGCCAAGGCAGCAGCACGTGCAGAGTCCCAGGGAAGGGCCGGAGGGCTGATGGAGGTGAGACGCTGTAGAACAGCTGATTTACAAGCTCCAGGCCTCTGGGACGAGGCTGTGCAAAGCCGCAGCTCTGCCTCCAGATGTGCAGAACATCACCAGCCCCTCTGGCAAGGGGAGCAGGAAGGAAATTGAGATTGAACCGTACCTCCCCAGTCACACTGACTCCTTCTCCATCACCCTGGCACTGCCAAACCTGGTCATGATCCCCCTGAGAGGCTTTTGGGGTAAAGGCAAAGAAAAGCAAGAAGTCAAATTCCTGTTAACTTCTGGAAGCAACAGGAAGGTGGCAGCGCCTTTGCTGCCTTGTTCAGCTGAGCGGGCAGCGATGTTCCAAATGGCTCTGACTCAGCACAGCTGGAGTGCTTCATGAGCCACATGTGGAGCGCTCAATGGAGAGCACAGAGGGCTCTCTGCACTGTCCCACCTGCCCGGGGGCTTGGAGAGGTACAGGAGGCTTAATCAGCGTGAATCCCACTGGAAAAGGAAAAAAATCATCAACAAAAGCTGTTTGGCAAAGGCCCTGCCTGGTGGTTTAAAAATGTGGATGCCTGCCTTGGATGGGCAGGGAGGACGTGGGAACTCCTGAAGCCTTTGGAGACAGGAATTGTCCATCAGGAAAAGGACAGACCATGCCCAAAAGATGTGGTGTGGAAGCCAACCTTGCTCTCCTGTGCTTAAATCTGCAGGGCTGGTAGAAGTAGAGAACATGGTAACTGTGCTCCTACGTCCCAAACTGGAATTAAATTTGGGCTCTGGGGGAACAGAAAAAGACAACTGGAGGGGAATTTTTGACAAGGAATAACTTAAGATGAAGGAGGGTGGATTTAGATCAGATATTGGGAAGAAATTATTCACTGTGAAGGTGGTGCCTAGGTGCCCTGAGAAGCTGTGGCTGCCCCTGGATCCCTGGCAGTGCCCAAGGCCAGGCTGGATGGACCTTGGAGCCACCTAGGATAGTGGGAGGTGTCCCTGCCATGGCAGGGGAGTTAGACCAGGGGGCTTTTCAGGTTCCTTCCAACCCAAACCATTCTGTAATTCCATAAAACCAAAGGTCAAGCTGTGCAAATGCAGTGCCGCATTCCACTGGGCAAATTATCCAGTGTTCTTGTGGGATCAGCTCTTATCTGGGATGCTACTTTGGAAAGGCAAAAGCTCAGGGGAAAAAATAGTCAATGGAAAGTGTCTCATGCAATGCAGAAAGCAGGACATGCATCTTTTTGTTGATGGAGGAAGATGCTTCCGTCTCTGTCCTCAGGGCCTAATTCCATCTCCAGAAAATAGGCTGAGTGCACCAATGAAGATATCATTTTTCAGGACCCTTGCACATGATGGGCTGAGGGAATTGTTCTTTTTATGACAACCAAACTTTTGGAGAGAGAGAGAGAGAGCAAATTTTATCATAGCAAGGGACTGCGGAGGCTGTGGGTGACTGTGCTGTTTGATGCTGTTGTGCCGGGCTCGGGGTTGAAAGGGGCTGGTAACCTCTGGAAGGATTAGAGAGAACATGGAAAGGAAAACCCTGAATTTGGATTAAAGATGTTTAAAAGTCTCTTGTATCAGCAAGCTCTTTTCTCCGGGAGAGATTAGGAGTGCAGCTCCTCTCGACAGTTCTGTTAATCTGGTCTCCATGGAAACAGGATGATGTTAGTGGTGACACACTCCCCTAAATGGCTTCTCAGCAGCCGTGGTAGGGGGGGAGACTGGCTTTGCTTTGTCACCCAGATCTGGTTAGTTTGTCCCCTGTCAGTCCCCGACAGCTGCTGCTGGGGGATTTTTGTGCTGCTCCTTTTGTGCTGGTGGGACCTGCAGCAGTGCCCCCGAGCCACAGAGGTTTTGCTGGAGAATTCACGGGCTCAAGCCTCCACACCGAACTCAGCCAGCCCAGAAAAAGCCACAGACTTCCACACAACCATGGTTTTGCTGGTGCTCCTGACTGGGACAGGCTGTGGCTGCTTTCCAAATGTCTCCCACCCTCAGTGTGACCGAGTGACCTCGGTGTTGTGAGGCCGAATGCAGGAGGTCTCTGGGGTTTGCTGCAGTGACCACTCCTGGACTGATGTGTGGACAGAGCGTTGAGCAAGAATTTGGGAAATTTGCCTTGTCTTAAAGCAGCCTTGCAATGCCCAGCCAAGAGTAAACACTGAGGCAGAGCTGGTGCAGCTTTGCTCTGTGCCTGGCTGTGCAGGGGGCAGGAGAAACGCCTGTCCCAGGGATTCACCTCAAAATGCAACCTGGACATGCTAATGTGGCCGTCCAGGCTGGGGGTGAAGCAGTGGGCGGCTTGTAAACGTTCCCTGCATCTTTCTAAATCCCTTTTCATCCTGAGTCACACGCAGAAGAGCGTGGGTGAGCGCGAGTAGGCAGAGGGAGAGGGGTGGTAGGGCTGCATGAATTTGGATATGCACATCAGCTATCAAACACAGTGCAAAATTGCTGTGAAAGCAATGAAAAAAGATAAATTTCGTGTCACAGTCTTCAGATGATGAGCTACTGCTGTTGCTGCTTTCTGTGTTAGTGGAGTGTAAGTGGGACTTGCTTGTTGAGATTAGCAAGGCGTCTTCTGCACCTCTCCTCTCCCTAACTCTTCCCTCTTTTTTTCCCCACTGCTCCAGGGTTGCATTTCCCAGTGGATCTCAGCCAGGTGTGTGGGACTGCTGCTGCCTCTAGTCCTTTCAGAGCAGTCATGGCTCTGGCTAAAGAAAGTTGAAACAAAGAAAACAAAACGTAGATGACCTTTATGTCTCTCTGACTCCAGTTCATGCTTCTAAAACCTTTTATGCCATCAGCTAATTCTGCCTAGACCTGGAATTGTGTACTTAAAAACATCATGGAAATGAAGAGCTGAGGGAGAGGCTTTATCAGTGGTCTTGTTGGCCTCCCTGTGAGCTCAGCCCTAAACCAGACCTCAGGGATTTTCAACCCAGAAACTCCACAGCAGTCCCAGCTTCCCTCACAGAGCAGCTCCCTGGCTTTCCTGGGTCCCCCTGGAATGGCACCCGAACAAGTCCCTGGGTGTTCCCTTTAATTCCCATTGCTTTCTCAGCCCATGGAGCAGTTTTCACAGAAAACACATCTAGTCCAAACAGCCACTTCAGATCTAATCTATGAATGATGACTTGGATTAAAAACCAGCTTCAGCAGCCCACAACCACTAACAGCAGGAAGCCTGAAAATCCTGGTGTGGCTGTGAGAGACAGGGCTCTGCACACCTGCCCAGGTGGCCCTTTGGAGAGAGACAGAGCCCTGTGGAGGGGTCCTGCAGCCTCGTGATTTAAAGATCATTCTATTCCAGCAAGCAGGCAGCAGCTCCCGTGTGAGCTATACCTCAGCAGTCATAATTTGTCCCAGTTTATAAATAAGATGCTTTTCCTGGACTGCCAGGTCCCAGTGACATCTACAAGGCAAGCTGTGATCTCTGTGGCCTGTGAATCATCTCTGATAATGGAGATCCTGCTGCCTGACTCGTACTTTTGTACAGCACCAGAGTTTGTGGCTGCACTCAGAGAGAGCTCCCTGGCACCCTGGCAAGGGAAATGATTTCGTCCCTCTGGAGCACAGCCCTGGTGGAGATCATCTCGGAGGGTACCGTTCACCTTTGCTTTCCCTGAGAGATATTCCTACCTCCCTGACCCAGCCTGGGGAAGATCCAGCCTTTTCCTTCCTCTCCCTTCACATTCCTGCCTTCTCCTAGCACCAAGGCCATATTAAAGTCTGAATTTCCCCTCTCTTGCCCTTGGAAGTGCTCAGTGCCTGGCCCATGTGCAATAGCCTCCAGCAATAAAGGGAAAACTTCGGGTCTCAGCATCTACTTTTATTTCTCCCTCCGGAGCATCAGCATCTTGGCCTCCATCCCTGGAATGGGTTCAGAGCCCAGACAAGCCTGCTCTGTGCACCAGTGTCCTTTTTACCGTGATCACAAGGGTGCTGCACTTTGTCAAAGTGAAGACGGCATCAAAAACTCTGGGAATTACTAATGGACATGAGGTGCATCTTGGAGGGTGAGAGCATTTGCCAGGAGCAGCTCTCAGGTGACGATGCTGGAGGCACTGGCTGGTGGGTGAAGTGTCTCGGGTGCTCTGCCTGCCTCCGCTCCATCCGTCTGGCACAGCTGACAGGGTGCTGCTTCCTCGCTCTGCATCTCCTTTGCAGCCAGGATAGCAGCACCTTGTGGGGCTGAGGGTGGATGTTCCCTGGCATTTGTCATCGGCTCGCCTGCGAGCACCCTGGGGAGGCCTATAAATAAGTGAGGGGCTGTGATTCAGCAGCCACTGGAGGAGAGGCAGCTGCCACCGTGTCCATTTCATGATCGCTTCAAAAGCCTCAAGCCTTTATCTGATTTGTGTTTTTGCATTAAATCTGCAAGAGCCCCCTGCACAAGTGGAGCAGGGGAGGGTGAGCTGCTGTGCCTCTGGGGCAGCGCACAGCTCCTGGGAAGGACGGTGTGGAAGGAACCACCCTGGTGACAATGCAGCCCCTGGGAGTAATTGCAGGCTCCACCACATCACCTGCCTTCCTTATTGAAGTGCACCTGCTTTTATGTTTCTCTCCTCCTCTGTTTGCTCTGGTGGGTTTTCCCGATGCCTGTTATTGCTGGGCAGAGAGAGGCAGTAAAAGAAATTGTTCAGGCGAGGCTTGTGGGGAAGCAGCCACGTGTTCTGGCTGTGTTATCAAGGTAGCAACGCTTCTGCAACTCCGAGTCAGATGGGACTAATACAAGACTGAGGGGTCGGAGCAAAAAGCACAACTGTGTTCGCCTCGAGGCTCTGAGCAGCAAAATTGCAGCTTGGGTTTGGGTTCAGATTGCCAAGCTCAGCTTTGCTCATTTAATTCACTCATTACTTTGGGACTTTATGGGCAGTCATGGTTTTGTGGGGCTGTGTGGGGCTGCACCTGCTGGGACATGCTGGGGTGAAAGTCCTTTCCTGTGTGTGCACAAACTTCAGGATGAAACCACAGAACTGAAGCTGCTCTGTTTTCTATAGGATTTCTGTGGTCTGCCCCCTGCCAAAATAGCCTTAGTGGAGGCCTTGGCTTTGTGTCTGTTTGGGAGGGAGGGTGTTTGTCTGTCCCTTGTGTCAGGGTGGGTTAAAACGAGCCGGGTTGTCCATTTCCACATTGATTTTCTGTGGGAAGGGGACTCAGCTGGCCTACAGGGCGGTGATCAGCAAGCACAGGAGCACGTGTGCCCTTGGAGATCCTGACTCCATGTGCACCCAGCAGCAGCAACACTGAGCTCCACTGTGGCTCAAAACCACCTGAACGTCAGTCCCGTGACGTCTTTGCTGCTTGGTGAATGACAGCTCCCTCTGTGCCCTGGATGAGAGCATGGAAACAGCCACAGAGGCACCACAGGCTTCTCCTGAAGCACAGCCAGGGTGGAGGGAAGATCCCTCAGGCAGGTCACCCTGCAGCTCTCCCTGTTTCTTATGAAGCCTCGTTCCTGACGGCCACTCAGCCCCTTCTGCTTTCAAGTCAACAAATTACAAAAAAAAAAAAAAAAAAAAAAAAAAAAAAAAAAGGAAAAAAGCAAAGAGGAGGAGAAAAAGACAGAATGATATATTTTTGTTCACTTTCCCTCTCCTTTTTCATTCCTTTGAGCCATTTTTAACCCAAGCTAATTCAGCTGGAAATATTAATAACCCTATAAGGACGCCACCTCCTTGTAATGAAGTGTAAAGGTCACTTCTGCTCAAATCACACAACTCTTTCATTTTGTTCTCTGCAAGGAACAGCTCCTCTCTTTAATTATTCAGTTTGCTTTTATATTGCAGCCGCTGCTCTCTTGTCTCTAATCTCTGACACTTCCCCATTACGCAAGCCCCCAGGAGGCTGGGTCGCCACCAGGGCCTGGATGCTGTGAGCAGCAGTTGGGATTTGCCTGCTGGGGAAGGAGAGGCTGGATGTGGAGAAGAAGAGCTGATTCTTGGGGTTCAGTGTTATTTCTTTGGTGGTGTGAGTTGGCTGGTGCCTCTTCAGGGTGTGGGCTTTGCAAAAAGTTTTTGGTTGAGTTGAATCCTTGTGCATGAGGTGCCAGCAGATGAGATGGATAAGAGAGGGGCTGGAGGGGAGTTGGGGCATTCCTGAACTCCTGATTCACCCAAGGGGTGGATGGAGGTGGAATGGGAAGAGACCTGTGCCTGGTCACTCCTCACCGAGGAAGGTAATTGCTTGTGAGCCCCCAGCATGAAGCAAAACCTCTCCGATCAGTCCTCAGATGTCTCTTGGGCCGAGATGTCCACGGCCAGGAAGAAGAGAGGGAGAAATCACAACATCCTGCTGCAAATGTGAGCACTCCTGGGACAGGCTGTGGGAGTCACCAGCACAGGAATGGGAGATGGATTTGGGGAAAGCCATTATCTAGGGATGGATTTGGGGTCACATGGAAGCTCTTCCTGGACAGAGGCCCAGGAGAGGGTTGGGGGACAGGGCAGCAGGACCACGCTGTTCAGCCTGGAGAAGGGAAGGCTCAAGGGAGACTAAAGGGTCTCCAAAAGAGCTGGAGAGAGACTTTGGGTAAGGATATTTAATGATGGGACAAGGGGTAATGGCTTTAAACTGACAGAGGGCAGGTTTAGATTAGATCTTAGGAAGAAATTCTTCCCAGTGCGGGTAGGCAGGCACAGGGTGACAGGAAAATCTGTTGCTGCTCCATCCCTGGAAGCATCCAAGGCCAGGTTGGATGGGGCTTGGAGCAGCTTGGGACAGTGGAAGGTGTCCCTGCCCATGGCAGGGGGTGGGACTATATAATCTTTAAGGTCCCTCCCAACCCAAATAATTCTGTGATTTTATGATTTTAGTGGCTGAGGTCATTACTGCACTAATTATCACTGTAGCATCCTAAATAATTGATAACCATAATTAATTGTACGGACCCAAGAGAGCAGAAACAACTTCTGTGGTGGCTGTAACCCCGCCCTCCCTCAAGTACTGCTCACTCCAGAACCTCTCTGCAGTGTTTTATCTCCCTGAATGTTTAAATGACTTGAGCAATTTGGGGTTTCCTCTGGTTCCCCGTGGGACTCCTCGCTCTCTGCTCTAATTATAACACCACAGCAGCTGCTAATGCCCACAAACAAACACAGGTCCTCGGTAGCTGCGATGAGTTAAGGTTTATATAATCATGTGAAGATTTGAGAGCTGGAAAGCCTTTCGCTGTGCGCTGCATTAATCATTTAAAAGGAGCCTGACTGATGATTTTTGCATGTGTGTGTGGTTGTGTTCTTTTTTCCCCTCTCCCTATGGAGTCCAGCTGTTGCTGGCTGAACGAGGTGTGCTCAGCACCAGCGGAGCCATTGCCAAAGCCACAATGGCTTCTGAAAACTCCTGTTCACATTAACCTGGTGATTCATCCACGACATGGG
>VYZT01063870.1:0-100521 GCA_013400735.1 Pomatostomus ruficeps
AGGCTTGTTTTGCTATTTTGCCCCCTGGGGCGGTGGCAGGATAGCTTCTGCCAAGGAATTCCATGGGGAATGTGTGCTGAATTAATGCAAAATGTGTTTCACCTACCTTTTCCTGTGACAGATGCTGTCCCCTGAGTTGACGGTATATGTTTTGAACTCCTCTAAGGAGCTGTTTTAGCCTTGTCGTAAATGGTAGCAGAGTTATAAGCTAACAAGCTTATACTGATGAGTATTTTCTCCTTAGGCCTGGCTATCCAAATGTAATAATACTCTGCAGATTTTCCCCTGAAGGGTGCCTGTGTAGCCTGTCACTTTAGAGGATGTGCATTAAGCCTGAAACAAAACAAAGAATAAGCAGATTTTAATGATAGCTGTTGTCATATGAGATTTTGCAAGTGAAGCATGAATTTTTGGTACAACCAAACTAAGACCAGACCCAGCAGTAGTCACTGTTTTTTGATTCTTTGCTGTAGAAAAATACTAAAAATATCTACAGCCATTGGTTTTTATATGCAAAACACATTATAATTTTTAAGCAACTAGTTCTCACAAAGTATATACTCAAAGGCAAATTTGTCCCAAGGACTCTCCTCAGCTCTCAGATTGTTTCTTAGTTTCAATCATCCCAGAGTTATTCATTCAGTGTTCTGTATTGATTTGTTTTTTATGGGATAGTACCTGATAAAACTGTAGTATAGTAATAAAATAGATAACTGCATAATTTACTTTAAAATATTATATGCTATAGCATCCTTCAGTATATTTGTGTATACGTCTATATGTGGGCATGTGTCTCTGTGCAATCAACAATACTGACACAGAAGTTTCACCACCAAAAACTCTGGGTTTGGACACTCAGTAGGACACAATAGAAATCTTTTATTGTAAAAGTGGCAGCAAAATATCCTTTTTTGGCTCCATACACTGAACACTTAAAGGTCACACCTGTCAGGAACAGCAACTTTATTTTTGCAACACAAGTGAAGTGTTTTGTCCTGGTTTATGCATTTTACTCAGAGGACTGAGTTGTGGTGTTTGTAATGTGACTTTGCACTGTTCAAATTCAGTAAGTGTTGGGTGACACACACTACTCCCAACGGGGGCTCAGGGAGAGACGCCCCAAACACTCTGGCATGATTTGGATAAAGAAAGATGCTGAATCATTGTCTACTCTGAAGAAATCTCCTCCAGCAACACAGTTAAGATAAAAGGACAGAAACTTCTCAACTGGGACAGTTTTCTTAGTATTTATTAGTATAAGCATGTACTAATGGTGGGAAGTGGCATAACTGAAACATTGCACAGGGTAAGAGAGTAAAGGTAAATCATAATAGGAGAGAAGATGGAACAGAGATCTTTTTTCCAGTGCCAAAGCTATGTGGGAACATGGCATGGGGGAGGAGGTAAGAAGAAACTCCCCCCCCCAAAAAAACCCCAAAACACCAAACCCATGCTATGATTAACATGGCAAAAAAGCAGAGATGCTGGCATGTATGTATGTGAATGAGGATGACAAATGGACACACGACAGCCCCCGAGACATTTGCAGCTGATTAGACTAACGGCAGATGAGCAGCTTTCATGCCAATGAAATACTACAGAATGGAAATGAACTTACAGCTGGTTGAGGTGACACCCCTGGTACTTCACTTTTATCACTACTGCTCCAGGCTCCTACTCTTTACCCAGTCAACGAGTCTCTCTATCTCCCTGCACGCACCCCATTTAATTAGGTTCACTTTAAATCAAAACGGCACTCAATTCCTGCAAATCTGTGTTTTATAAGGTGGTGAGGTGTGGAGTAGACTCGAACTGTTCTCCTCTAGCACAGCTGAGATTGGGTAGGTTATCACTGGTACAAGAGTGATGCTAATCAGCTAATAGCTGTGAAAGTTTGGAGACCACTAGCTTTCAAAAAATTCTGGTATCACTCTTCTTTCTGCTCTTTATTTATCTCGCCCTTCTTTTCCATGCTCTTTTTCCTCTAGCACCATACAGAAAGCTTGTTAATATTTTGTTCAGCTACCAGCCAGCAGAATGAGGTTGCAAATAAGGGAAATACTTCTGAAGTAGCTGTATGCTTAAAAATATATGCCTATATACTTAAAATGCCGAGCTTTGGTATAACATGTGTAAAATATATTTGCAGATCATTTAGTTCAAGCTATGGTGTGAAAGGTAATTCTAGTTGACTGCTGGGAAATAGGAAGTGTAGCCTCTCATTTTCTGCTTTCAGTGCTGAGCTATTCATGGAATCTGCAACTTTTTTTTTTATCTTTCCAGTCTCTATTATTTTCCATTATTCTCTAGATTTAGCAGCTTCTAAATCCAAAGGAATACTCTGGATTTAAAATATTGCCTCCAGGAACAGAACGTCTGTTTTCCTGTAGGATGGATGTTTTGCTCTTGAGTCTATTAATTATGGCCTTTTCTTTCAACAGGAATAATTGTGTTATTAATAGTCTTTTCATGAACAGAAGAAAGGCCTCTTTGGAAGAAGAATGCTTTTGTTTCACAAAAGGTTTCTGATAGCCTTAAGGTGGATTTATCTGGTGGAGCCTTGGCTAACCTTCATATTAAACAGACAGAAACAGTTTAGGGAATTTGGGGATGTGAAGCAAATTAGAAAATAAATTAAAAGCATTATAGCTCAATAGTATAAATTAATGCAGCTGCTGTAAGCTTCATCCTGAGAGAGTTGTCAATATCTGCAAAGCTCCTGCTATGGGGAAGAAAATTAATCTGTATTTTAACATTTGTGTTTTGCCCCACAAGAAGCAATTTGAAAGAGTCCCCTGTAGCTTTGATGGCTTTTCTTATCTTAACTCCTTCCACACCAGTGCTCTGGCTATCCCAGGGGACTGCAGAGGGAAGGGACTAATAGCCCATCCCAGGCAAAGCATGTTGTGAGTAAAAGCTGTGCAAAACAGCTGCTGATGGCAACACTGATGCCCAGGCTTCCCTCTGCAGATGCTTCTCTGGGCTCCTGGCTGTGCAGGTTGTGGCAGGCTTGGTCCAGCCATTTCTCTGTCTTGCAAATGAATATTTGTTGAGTCTGATGGTTCTGCAGAGCAAAAATCTCTTCTGCTAAAGTTATATTAGTGTTGGTGGGAGAAGAGCACCAACCTCCCTCTCCCCCACCCTGTATCCCAGCCCTCTGCGGTGCCATTCCCTCTGCAGCAGCTCTTTGTGTGTGCCCTTCCCAATCGAGATTTTACTGCTGTCTCTTTCCTCCCCAGCTCCTGGGGACACCTGGGTGAAGGCTCTGCCAAGAGATCAGAGAGGGCAGTGCCCTGCCTTTTTTTACTTATGGAACAGAATGAGGGGTGCTGGTCGTCCTAAACCTACACGAGACAAACCTCCCAAAGCAGAAGAGTAAGAGAGCAGGAATTCTGTCTTCAGCATGGGTGGATTCATTCAGAGTGGCTGCAAGAGAATTGAGGAGAACAGAAAAAACATGCTCAGTTGCTGATTATAAAGAAGACTCATATGGTGTTTATTTCCCTTGGTACTCTTAACATGAACAGGAACTGAAACCTGTTCCTCTGGTTGTACTTATATTCTAGCTGTACTGGGCACTCTTAGTCAGATCTGGTCCATGGTGCTCCAAGAGCTATGCAAACACATAGTAGTAAATGAGAAATTATATTTCAGGGAGCTTGTGATCTTGATCAAAATAAGGTATTTCAAAACTCATGAAGGGATAAAAGGTTGTGATGACAACCATGATGTGGGCCATTGTTGGCTAGGTAAAAATCAGTCCCTAAGGGTAAGCAGAAGGAGATAGTGTCTGGCCACTGTTAACTGCTAACCTCTAAGAGAAATAGACTTGATGGAGGAACCTTTTGAGCTGGTCCTGAGACAGCATTTCTAGGGCTGGATGTGTCAGAGGTGTAGGTGACAGGACAAAAGGCAGTTTGAGGCAGTTTGAGGTTGCTGTTGCTGGTGTGTTCAAGCATACTGGAGTGAGACATGCGGTGGAAACGTAGGCTGTGCAAAGGCTGACTGCAGAGACCAAGCAAGGTGTCCTTGAATGAAGGCCAGTGAAGGGAGTTTTGTGATAAGAGTGATGTGTCAGAGCTTTGTGATGGTCCCCGTGGGATGAGCTCGGTGCTGTGAAAATGGTGAGGGTGCATGCTGGGTGCATGCTCCTCCTCTGTGATGAGGAGGAGGAGGAGGCGAACTGTGGCAGAATATGTCAGCAGCAGATCTGGAGAAAATCTGATGGATTTACCTAATTTGCTGATATCTATGAGGAGATATCCTAGAGAGACCACATTTCATGGTTGTAGATAACATAGAACACATTTTTCTGAATTTTAGCTTGCTGGCTCTTTTTAGGGGTTTTTGTGTCCCTTAATTTTTAATAAAAAGAATGACTTGCTGTCTTTAATACATGCTATTAGTCTTTAAATTCTAATCCTAGCACTGTGAAATAGATTATTGCATGCTTCTGGCAGAACATGACTTGCTTCCAGAGCAAACAAGGAAACTCATAATCTCGAAAATCCAACCTTTGCTTAATTTCTTCTTACTTGTTCTCAGTATGTGTTTCTCCTGTAATTTTCTCTTTGTCTAAACCATGAGAAAGAAAGAATATTTGTCTTTCTGCCTTCTTTAAGGTACTCAGGAACTTCAGATGCCTTGTAATTGTCTGTGTAAGGAGAAGGATATGTGCAAGGAGGACAAGGAATTGCACATATGTGTAGAAAGATGGAACAGAGTATTTGGAGCAATGTTAGACTGAAAAATTCATATTAAGTGAAAGCTCACCTAGGCATAACTCTGCATCTGGTATGTAGCCTAAACTTCTCGCAGCCTCTGCCGCAAAACTGCAGAAATGCTGTCTGGGCAATTTGTGTGAGCTCCAACCAGTATGAATGGAGTAAGGAAATCTCACACGTGACAGCAGGTGCTAATATCTTTATTCTACTGCACCTGAGACCCTGACATTCCCCCTCTAATGCTTCTGAAAATGCAGGTCAATTAATAGGAGCATCGTTCTCATTTTTGATCCTGTATTTAATTCCCTGAAGCTATTATTGCCTTGAGGGAGTGGGGGAAGAGTGGAGAAGATAATTATACTTGACCTTGTGCTGTGGACTTGTGCAAACTCTTGGATTTAGCAATGAACACTGTCAAAGCTTGGTGAGGAAGCAGTGGGGAACACGACACTTTTTGTAAAGCATGTTGCTGAATATGCAGGTGACCAAAATTGAAATGAAAAGGACAAGAGAGAAGCAGAAAACAAATATTGAAGGCAACTCTGTAAGTGCAGTGCTGTCAGGAGTTAATGCCTTTTTCTTTCTTGTTGTCAGAATATCAGTGATAATCAGACAAAATGGTACTTACTGTAGAGAAGCAATTAAGTTGGTCCTTCACAGCCCAAATGATTAAAAGAAATAGGAATTACACTACAAGAATGTGTTAGAACAGGACTCATGATGGCTAAGCAGGAGCCGTACATCAAATAGATGGAGCAGAGCGCTAATTCTGATCAGCTGTGCTTTTCTTTACCATTTCCCACTGCACTTTTTCTCACATTATCCTACTATTAGCATTACCAGCTTCCATTTTGGTATAGATTGCAATATCTTGAATAAGACTTTTTTTGGGAACCATCTGGCCTCGGATGTCAAAGAACAGCTGTAGATAGAGCTGGCTTCTAATGTAGCTAAAGTTCACATCTCTCTGTAAAATAAAACGGAGCAGTGCCCACAATGATGCTGACATAGCAACACTGAGCCTTTGGGGAGTTCAGTTTCTCCTTTTGGTTTTCTTTCCCTTCAGCCTCTTCCCCCACAAGGGATTCTGAGCCAAATCCTGTTCACCTTGCTTGTATGAAAACAGTTTTTGTTATGAGTAGAATTATTCACTTGCATTTTTAGACCATACAGTCAGTGTCCTAAATGTAGACATTGTTTATCGAATAAGGATGAAAGTAAAAGGTGATAAGAAACACCACATAGATTTAGAAGTTTTGCTAAATACTTTTTGTGGTTTGTCTGTGTCTTTGTCGTGCTGGAAATCTAAAATCAAAAGCAGTTGATGAAACACACCAGAAAACACTTCAAAGAGTGAAACTTACAGGGCTGGATTCTGCTCTCATTTCTAGTGGTATAAATCTGGTGCAATGTGGGCATCTTACAGGTTTCTGTAACTGTCACAAACTGTGCCCAGCCTAGGAAACAAAAGGGATTGTTGTTTTCAAGATTATGTGCGGGAGGGAGAATTTGAGAACTTGACATGATTTATGAAAATGTAGTAATTTTCTGAATTCCTAGGGCTTAGCGGTAGCATTACAGCTCAGCCGGAGCTTAACGTGAAGTTAGAAGATTTCAAAGGCAGCACTAACAGCCAGGCTGCTTACAAGAATGGGCACGTGGTTGTTGCACTCTCTGTGCGTGGGTCCACAGAAAGGAGAGCAGTGCCACGACCCGTTCCTTCCTTTCCTGCCCCTGGGGCTTGGCACAGTGACCGATGCTGATCTGACCCAACCCACTGTACAGAGGAGGAAAGCAGTATATAAAAAGATATGTTGTCTTTATACCCTCTTCTGGCTTTTGAGAATCGGAATAGAACCTGGGAATGACCTGGCTTGCTGATCATCCCTTTGCACTTCCATTTCTGTAAGTAAAGGTACCTGTGACTGCTGTGTACTGTGGAACAAGCAGAATTGTGTTTGTGTTATTGCTTTAATAATGGGCTGTGCTGTCAAAACAGAGCAAATGGGGAATGAGCAATGTGAGAGGAAAGAAGTCCCCTGTTTATACCAAATCATTTTCCACAGCCCTCTCTGAAAGGAACAAAGAGAAAGTAAAGTCAAGGGAAGAGGGTACTGCAAAAACATGTTTTGATTGCTTTATGAAGAAGTATCTGGTAACATTTGTCTTTAAAATTTGCTTAGCTTCACTGATTTACACTGCATTTAACATGGACATTTTCCTCCAGTGCAGCTAGATTACTGTACACCTGCCCTTTTTCTTTTGTTTGTTCTTTTATTTTTTGAGTGAATTTTTAATAATGAATTGAACAACAAAATGTGATTCACTGTTGTAAGTGCTTTCTTTTCTGTATTCTTTGGCCATTGAAGTAATTGCTTGTAGGAGACAAATATGTTCATGTTATGAAAACCACTCCCTATAAGTATAGTGTATATCCAAACTCCTGTCCTTATCCTGATCAGATTTATTTTTAAGATAAAGCGCCCTTGCATATAATCTCACATTTAACGAAGTACCTTGACCTATAAATATTCCAGTGAACATTAAGTGATATAGGTATTGGGCTGGATGAGTTTTAATATTTTGTACTTCCTCCATGGAGTCCCTGAAAGTTAATTCAAACCCTGTTTTACTTGGGCTACCAAGTAATAAGGAGCAGAAAAAAATGGGGAAAAAATGTCCAGCAAACTGCAGGGTAAAAGGCTATTAGAGGATGAATGAAATCCTAAAAGGAGAGGTTAAAAACACTGCCCAGCCACACTGTATGTTTATAGCAGGATTATCTAATGAAAGCACAATGAGACAAGTATATATGATGTATGTAAGTGTGATGGAAATGTAAATTATATGATTATCATCCTACATCTAAGGACATAACAGTGCTTTAGATTAAAGTTTACATGCAAGATATATTTTGATTAAGTACTGCACAGGTGAATTATCTGAATTGCTTGGGTGATGTGCTGTAGCTACTGGGCCACTCAGAGCTGAGATGAACTTTGAGTAACCTCAGAGTGAGGCACTGCGGTGTCTGGAGGATCTGAGAGCAGAGCTGGGATTGGAGCTTCCCTACATGTAATGTCCATCAGGATAAAACTGCAGATCACACACAATGTTCTGGTCAATTAAGGTTGAAAATAATCTTCAACTGTTGAGGATTTTTTCACTATTTTCTGTTTCAGTTGTTCTGGCATCTATCCGAGGACTTTCTCTTGCTGTGAGATCTCTCTGCGTGTCTGTGGCCCTATGGTTAGACAGCAGCCAGTATTCAAAATGTATTCATGAGCTAACTTGATGCTGAGAAGCCAGGTTTCATACTTGTTCACCTCTTTCAAAAAGAAACAGGTTGTGATTCTGAATTACCTTCTGGAGGCTTTGTTTCTCTTCTAGAGACATTGTCATCCATGGAAGTATTTAAAATTGACTTGTTTCCCCAGGCCATAATTTGCTCTGTAAATGTCTGTCCAGGAGTCCTGCATCAAGACAAAGGGAAGGGTAGGTACTGCCTTAGCTATTTCATGTTCTTTTGCTGGTATCTAATCAATGACTTTCTGGATTTGGGCTTTCTGGGAACTGAGTCTCATGTTCATTTACACCATAGTTCTTCAGAGGACTCAAACTCACCATAAGTATTGTTGTTTAAACAGTAAATCAGCTGAGCCATGGTGACTTCCTGTGAGTGCTTGTCCATGAGGCTCATCCCTTAAGTGTGCCCTGATTGCTCACAGGGATCTGCAGTCAGATGTCAGTGGTTTCACTGGCTTGCTGTCTGCTCTCCTTGTTTTCCAGTGGTGAATTAGTAATCCTAAATCAGAAAAAATGATTGAAGTTTTAGTTCAGTTCCTAGTCCTTAAGAAAGCTTATTTTTTATTCATCTTAAACTTCAGTTTATGGTTTGTTATTTTTCTTTCTTTTCTTCTTTTAAATCAGGATGTGTATTACTTGATAATTTGATCAACTCTGCAGCAACAAAGGCCAGCCAGTGCCTCATTGCCTGTTGTGCCCTCTGGTTTGAATAGTAACAGCACATTTTCATGCTGAGTTTAGATGAATTGGCTCCTGCCTGTGTGTGCTGGGTAATGTCCTTTCATATTCTTGGCATTGGTAATGAATAGGATTTTGAACACCGCTTGTAGATGTTAAGGGTTATTGTAGGAAAAATGCTCACAAAAACTCTGAGCTTCTAATAAGTGCCTAAAAGCCAAAGAGGGTATCAGAATTATGGTACTAATGCAGTTGCTATTGGTTGCTTACTTGATCTCTAATTGCCTGTACAAGCACTTAAACTTATTTGCTGATAGGTGACTTCACTTTACTGTTCTCAGATTTTTTCCCTGTCCTTTTGCCCATACATAAGAGAACTTTGTCAATCTGTTTGCTTTTAGGTCTGTATTAATCTTTTCAATCCCAAATATCATCTTGAACATTAGTAATATTCTGGCATCTTAATTAATATAAAAGTTTGACCTGTTTTTTTTTCCTGAAAACAAAAAAAAGCTCTGTTACTGTTACCATGGTTTGCAGTAGGGTAAAAAACCCCATCCATAACCCTAAGCAAAAACTTGAAAAAAACCCCCAAGGCCCTACTGAAATGTCTTTTGCCTGAAGATCATCAGAGTATTTGCCACCTTGTGATTCATTGTTTGCAAAACCAGAAACTGTCAAAACTGTCCACTTCTTATTTTAGCAGAGTGTATTTCTGAATAGTAACACAAATGATAAACAACTAACAAATAACAAATTTCCATTTTTGAGGAATTACTGTGATTTGCCGATCCTATTTGATCTTACAGCAGAGTAATGCTATTGAAAAGCTAGATTTAACACAGACAGTAAAGAGGGATTCTGTATGTTGAGGAGTTTTTTTGATTGTGGGTTTGGTTTTTTTTTCCAAGAGAGATGTTTATTTCAGCTGCGGATTTAATCCTTCCTTCAAAGAGAACTGGAGGATAAAGTGAGTGCCAGAGCAGCACTGTGGGTTCCGACTGTACTTTTGTTCTTTACTACTGCAGTGCTAAACAAGTTCCTGTTAATGTGGTGGTGCAGGTGAAAATGCTGGAGCTTCATTAATGGTGCTGCTGACGAAGTGTGAGCCAGAATAAAATCCAGTTCCTCCTCGGCTTACTGAGTTAGATTTGCAGGATGAGCAGAAGCAGAAAGCAGCATGCCCTGCTCCTGTTATTCCACTGAACAGATTTCACTGAGACTCTACAGGGGCAGCAGAGTAAAAGAAAAATAGCAATAAAAATGTGAAATCTTTATGCAGTCACATTTCTGAGTAAAACCAAACATCTGAGACCTTCCGAGTGAGACTTCGCAGGCAAATTACAATGGGTCATCTGTGCTGTAGCCAAAATATACTGAGAAAAATAACTGGAGAATGACACATTAACAAGGAAGAGGTAAGGAAATGAAGACATCGTTTTACCTTGCCATCTGTGTAATTCAGCACAATGTCAGAGAAGGGGCTCAGGCTCTCACACAGGCGTCTGTGGTTCTACTGGTGCCTGATTTGCTACCTCCTTAACTCCAGTGTGCATGAAATGGATGGTCTTGTGGTCAAAAACCTCTCTAGATCTTAGGAGTAAATCTGAATGAATAATAATTACTTTTCCAATTTCATAGTTAGAGTTAATTAAAAAAATTGGAAACCAGATAAAATGTTTTAAACCAGTTTAAGGCCATTGATTTTTTTTTCCTGTCAATTGTTCCCAACTCTCATGTGAGAGTAAATTCAGTGCTATGTAGGTACTGTTGCAATGGATGGTTTTAACAGACAGGCAGTGACAAGAAAGTGTTGCGGTGTGCTGTGGCCATGTTTCGGTTTCTACCATGGCCAGGCACTGCCATCTCCCCCTTTCCTCCCCCCAGTATTTGATTTCTCCCCCTGGAAGGTTCTGTATCCCTCAGTCCGCTGCAAGGCCGCCAAATTCAAACCCCGCACCCTTACACCATAGGATGTTTTGTATCCTCCCCTGCCCACTTGCGATGGTATATATGTTACTGTAAAGCGCTGTGCCGGTGCTTCCTGGCACGAACCCGGTGTCCGAATAAACCACCTGGGAGGCCCCTCCACCTTGTCTCTCCTTCCTCGGCGCCCTGGACCACCGGTGGGTTAGGCGAACCCTTGCAGGACCTTCACCAGCCCTCCAGCACCTGGAGCAGCCCAGCCAGCCCCTGAAACTGCAGGCAGGTGCCCGGTGCCTTTGCTGGCAGTACCGCAGCAAGAAAGTCCTGTCCAATTAAAAAAGTAGCCAGCTCACTGATGAATTACAGTAGACGCTAAAGGAAAACTTGGTTTTGTTCTGCTTTTCATAATCTCTCTGGTAGAGCTCTTTTCTAAACAATATTTTACATAAACCAGTTTAACTGAATGTTAAAGAGTGCCTCAACATGTTTTTTAAGAGACATGAACAAAGAAAACCTTTTTCAACAATGGGAGTGCATCTAACAATTCACTGTTCTTAAGTATCACAATACAGAGGAAAATGAAAAATAGAAAATCACAGTCAGGTGAAGATGGTAACAACAGAAATTCTTTAAAAAACAGTGCTTCTGGTCTCTTGGTAATGCAATCAATATATTCTCTGAAAGATTTAAGGCAGTAAGAGTTTCTTTAAATAGTAGAGTAGCTTTGAAATTCCCTTTTATACCTGGGTAGAGCAACATTAAATCAAGAGGCAGCATCATCAAACTTGCTTTGACTGATGAAAGAAAAGGGGTGGTTGGTTTTTTTTTTCTTTTCTCCAAGAGATCTTGCTAGCTGCAAGTCATTTGTGACAAAAATCAGATTTTGCATCCCAATTACATTTCTAGGGAGATCTTTGCAGTTCTAACCAGTGTTTTGCCTTTCTCCATAAAAATCACCAAAATCTTCACTGTTTTCCACTCAATCATGTATACTGGAGACTTTGCTTATTTCCCAGGGCACACTTCAGATGGTGCATAAAACTTAAGTCATGAACACTGGTAGTAATTAAAGATCCATAGTATGTATGTTCTAGGTTGTTAACTCAGGTTATCTGGGCAGAATTCCAGCTTGGGTAATTACGTGCTGTCTCGCTGACTTCTGTCATCAGCTGCCACTGGGCAAGGTATTGCATTCAAGTCCTGTCCTACATAAGTGTGTAATATTGTTGTGTGTTGGTTGATGAGAACCTCAACATGAGCCAGCCACATACAGTCCAGAAAGCCGAAGCTGTCCTGGGCTGCATCCAGAGCAGTGTGGGCAGCGGGGTGAGGGAGGGGACCCTGCCCCTCTCTCTGCTGTCCTGAGAGCCCACCTGCAGTGCTACAGGCAGCTCTGAGGTCCCAGCACAGGAAGGACATGGACATGTTGGAGTCAGTCTAGAGGAGGCCACAAGAAGGCTGGAGCACCTCTGCTATGAAGACAGGCTGAGAGAGTTGAGGTTGTTCAGCCTGGAGAAGAGAAGGCTTCAGGGAGAGCTTACAGCATCCTCCAGTACCTGAAGGGGGCTACAGGAGAGGTGTAGAAGCAGTCTCGGCATGGGCATGTAGTGACAGGACAAGGGGAAATGGCTTTTAACTGAAGGAGGGCAGGTGTAGGTTAGATATTAGAAAAAATTCTTTACAGTGAGGGTGGTGAGAGACTGGAGCAGGTTGCTCAGAGAAATTGTTGATGCCCCATCCCTGACAGTATCCAGGGCCAGGCTGGATGAGGCTTTGAGAAACCTGCTGTACTGGAAGGTGTCCCTGTCCATGAGAGGGGGGTTGGAAATAGCTGATCTTGAAGGTCCCTTCCAGCCCAAACTATTCCATGATTTTGTGATTCTACTGTTTGCTCAGTCCCCTGGGCATGTGTTCTAGGAACAAAATGAACCTTTGAAAAATCACTAATGACTTTATATGTCTATCTTGTTGCCTCATAAAAACATCCAGTTCTGAGAGAGCACATCCTCGACACTTATTGAAAGTCAAGTCTTTTCAGTATTCCTTGTGAAATTAAGCATGTGAAATCACCAGTTATTTTGGAAGAAAGAAGCTTTCATCAGAAATTCAGCAATTTTTGAGCAGGTTTTGTTCACTCCTTTTTTTTCTCCAAAAGATCCCCTTCTCTCCCCCCAGTAACATTGAATTTGCCTGAGAATACATGTATCTTAATGTCAGAGAAGCGTCAAGGAGAACTGCAGTTCATGCTGTCTTTATCAAAAATAAGGCAATTAGTAGAAGAGAATTCTTGTTCCTATTATCTTAATGTATTCGTGCATTTGTATATTTATAAATATTGACGTTATGTTCCACTGTGTTGTCTGAATGTTAGTTGAAAGCTTTTAAATGTCTAAATCATTAATACTGTAACAGATTCTAGTTCGAGGAAAATAATGCCACTTTTTATTCCATCAAATGCATTGTGAGAATTGTATTTTGTCTTGTTCATGCTTTGCTGGCAATTACTGCTAAGGAGCAAATTCCTGAAGATATTGGAGGCGTAGTTCTAACAGCGTCTTATGCTGCTTAGAACAGAGGACTAAATATAGCTGTGGTCATTTTTATTTTTAAAATTGAGTTTTATCATAAGAATACAATTCAGTACAGTATCCCAAGGGACTACTGTGATGAAGTTAATATAGCAGAGATTTTATGTTTGATAACATCACCTGCAGCAAACTGTCCTGTCGCCAAAAACATTCTGCCATTATGGAAATAACCTCCTCAGGCATAATTTCTGTTTGTTTGAATAACAGGGATGAAACTCCAGAATGAAAATTTTCAAAAAAATCAGAGACTAGATATTAGTGGGATTATATATATACACACACATATATATATATCTTACGCCTCAGAGAACAGGATACCTACAGATAGCCTCGCCATCTGTAAGTCTGGTGCTGGGACTGTTGACTGCTTACACAGACTTTCCTTTCTGGTGTTGGAGAGAATCATAGCAGTTAATGTCATGGATTCTGACATGTCAAAAAAAAAGCAGATTTTTTCCTTTTTTCTGCTGCATTCTTTCCTGTTAAAGAGGAGATAAAAAATGGAGAGGATACAATATGTCATCAGATGTGATCAGAAAATCTCTTTGCCATTGAGGTGGGACTAGCAGCAGTTCAGGAAAATTCTTGATCCCTTGCTGCTATAAAAAACATAAAAATATGATTAAATATTAGTAAAAACTTTCTCACCATGAAAGCCATTGGTGGTTAAGTGTTACAACAGGTGTCCAGACTCTTTGGCTAGATACAACCCTCAACAGCCTGCTCTGACTTGGAAGTTGACCCTGTTTCATCAGGACATTGGATCTTAGGACCTCCAGAAATCCTTTCCCTTATATTTTATGATTCTAAATATGCATCTGGATATTTGGAAGTGAATTTATCCCTTGTTTTTCCATTAGCTTCACCAAATTCTATCTAAAAGATCTGTCCATGTGCCATTACAGCAGGTGGAGATGTTAATTTTGACTTCAGTTGGATTTAGTACATGTTCCAAGTCTCAGTAGTCCTGTTCTAGTGCCCATTAAATCAGACCTTGTGACTCTTACTCATTTCTCTAATTTCTCTAATCCATTTATATATGTGACATCTATAATAGTGTGTGGGAGGCAGTTCCACAGTATTGCTGTATAAAAGAAACACTACTCTGTAGCCTAAAAGTTCAGCTACTGTTTTATTTGCATTCTTTCCCATTGCCTTGCTGCTGCAGCTTGATACGAGTTTGTCAGGCCATTTATATGAAGCAGAAACAGTAAGAAAAACATCTTGAATAAAAGAGCTTAGTACATAACACTGGATTGGGAACTGTCAACCATGACAGAAGATGAAAGTGCTGAAATTTAAATAAGAATCCTGGGCAGTGTATTTCTACCTCATCCTCAACACTAATATGCTATGGCTGTGATGGTAAGACATTCTGCCTGCAGAAGTTACAGCCTCTTCTCAGAGCAGGACTGGTGTGCTGTGGATTATTTCTCAAAACTTGCTGACTATCAGCAAGGGCTTGGCTGGTATAAGAGCATCCTTCCACTCAGCTGAGGAGCAGCCCGGCAGTCTCGGCGCTTCTGAGAGGAGCCAGATTTGAGCTTGTGACCCAGAGGTGAAAAGCTCTGCATCCCATTAGCTTTTCTCTGGGGGATGTTCAATCTTTCCATTTTTAAGTGTTTAAGTTTTGTTGGATTTTCTGTGATGGCTGCTTTTGGCAGCAGTGAACCGTTGATAAGAAAAGAGATCAGACCCATTCCCCTGAGGTTTCCTCCCTCACCCTCTCCACTTGTAGCTCAACAGTTTAGATAGTGAAGAAATCAGTTATTTACCAACATTGTACAGTAGTTGAGCAGAAAAATGTCCCCACACATCTCTAATAGATCTTTAGCTCCAAATCATGCAAGACACTGCTTGAGATGGCTGGAAATATGCATGACTGCAGCAAGGACAAAAATGGTAAAGGCTTTGTAATCAAGTCAAGCCGGGTATGGAGCCTTCTCAAATTTGCCTCTAGGGCAGTTTGCTGGTGGGAATAGGGTACATCATGTTTGTAGCTACTTCCCAGACTGCCCTTTAGAGCACCTAGCCAATGGCAGGACCTCCCTGGGAGATGGGAGAATGTGGCATCTCTGTATCCATGCAAGAGACAATTTGTTTCAATAGAAATGTTGGATGTAGTAAGCAAATATGGACTTTCCTGTGAGCCTAATTGTTTATTCCCTGAGGGTTTTTAGTATAGGAAATTACTTTAATTTCAGGCATTTCTGTCTTGAATGATGTTTGAAAATGGGTGATCCTACTTGAAGGTAAGATAAAAAATGAACAGTGATATTGATACTTTTTAAACAAACCAGCTAGCTTAAATTTTTCTGAGGTGCCTCTCAGTACAGCCATATTCAGCAGCCTGTTACAAAGAAACCAAGGAAGACAACTCTTGCTATGTATGGAGAATCGATTTGAGGATAGCCGGGAATGTGGAAGTCTGCCACTACAGCCGATATGCCACCAGTAAAGCTGGATGACATTCCTTGTGGAGCCTGACAGGATGCCTCAGTGCAGGGTAGCTCTGCCAGCTGTCTCTCTTCCATGGAATGTAGCACAGTCTATTTACATTCAGTTTTGTTTTTATTCTTTGATGAGTGTTTAATAACCATTTCCAAATCTCTGCACAGTTGCAAAGTGACACTGTCAAGAACAGGTGCAGTCAGCTGAAATTATGTGGTAATGCTTGTTGTAACAGCCCTGGGAAGATGTAAAGCAGAAAAGTTTTGTTTCCATCAGTGCAGAGGTAGGTAAATGGAATTGAGTTATCCCAAGATAAAATAATTACCCTCTTGGTTTTGCCTCACTTTCCATTGTGAGAAGAATGGGATAGGATTTTTGGTTAGCGATAAAAAGTCATATATTCTCATCCCATCTTTGAGATCGGCTTGCTGGATGACATTTGAAAAATCACGTGGAAAAAATTTCGAGTTTACTTCTTCTACAACCAGGTGCTTATATAAGCCACCTAGTTTCTTAATGTAAAGCCACAACTCTGCTTGTCATTCTGGACACCCAACATTCCCAGCACTTGCTATTTCTTTAATTAACTGTATATTCATACAGACATTTGTGACTGAACGTTTCAGCTTTATGTCTGCTGTAGGAACTTTCTGGGTTGCCAGGAAAATTCGTGGAACTTAGAAGCATGCAGCATCTTCTGAAATAATTATTTTATTTCTTAGCTTCTTTCTGGTTAAATTGGAGGCAATAATTCATATGTCATTGCATTGTTTTGAGGGTTTTAATCAATTAGAGTTGGGTCCTGCAAGGTCCTGAACACCGTTGGCTCTGATGGATATTAATAGCTGATCATGCTGAGCACCTGGTGCAAGAAGAAATCTTAACATCTGCAACTGCTCTGAGATCTTTGCTTTGAGATGCTTTTCAAGTGCTCAGGCTTATTAAGCTCTATCCTAATTGTAGGAACACACTGCTCTGTCAGTGGGGAGGAGCTATTTGTGGCAATGATCTTTTATTCACTATATGTTTTACTGCCTTTTCTCTGATCTTTTCCACTGACTGCTTCATATAAATGTTTTGGTGAACCCTGTGAGTGCTCAAAAGCCTCCCTTCTCGCAACACTCCTTTTCTCTGTTTTCTTTTTCTGATACTCCACCTTTTTGCCTTGCTTCTTCTGTACCACAAAACAGCAGGCACAGAAATCTCTGTCCTCCAGAGCAAAAGGATTACAGGGGTTAGATGTTGCAAAAGTATACATGGAATGAATAATTCCCATTAGAAAATCTGTTTGTTGACTAAGGGAAAGTAGCTGGGGAGGAAGGGAAGAGAAGAAAAAGATTTACTTAAAATTATTGTTCCCTGTTAAATCTTTGTTAGTGCGAACAGCTGATATCTGTGGGAATTCTCTAAACTCCTTGCCTTAACCATGAATCCCCTGTTCATCGCTTTAACTCCCTGTTTGCCAGTAGATGGCTTGCCTCAGTAGATGGCAGTCTCTTTCCTCAGTCGGTGCAGAGGCCGGGAGCTGGAGCTGCAGGGCGGCCCTGCGGGTGCCCTCTTTGGGAGAAGACACAAAGCCCCATGCTGGTGAACTGGGCTCAGTCAGGACTGTGCGCAGATTCCATGGAAGTACGTGTGTTCCACCCCAGTGGGCTATAGCTCTCACTAATTACAGCTCGTCTTTCCAAGTTAACAGCTGCTATTTTTTATTGTACCATAAAGTTTGGAAACAACAGAGACAGGAGATCCAAGCCCTGTCTCACTAACAGTAGCTCTACATGGCTGTTGAGCCTTGGAGCTGCTATTTATTCACATAGTGGAAATGGAAGGCATGTCAGTCCCAACATATTGTCTTTAGCAAGTTGTTAGTCCAAAAATATGAGAAAAAGCCCAAGGAGGTAAGTAGTATGGGTAAAACCCTAAGGACAAATGACATACGAGGAGGTGTATACTGCTCCCAAGCAAAGCTTCTCACACAAAGACCGATTTCCTCATGGAGGAGAAGTTCTTTTTTATTTCATTCACATTGTGATAGTTGGAGCAAAAAACTGCACTGCTTTTAGTTTAACACAAAAAATAATTTACTTTTAATTTTGTGACTAATAATTAAATGTTAATATTTTATTAAAATATTTTAGGAAGAAATGAAATCTAGTATGCATTTCTTGTTAAAATATTAAAAACTTTCAGTCCTAAATTAATGAATTATTTTTAAAAAGCCATTCATGAGACTCAAAAAGAATTCAAAATGTATTTTGAAGTTGAGGTTTTTTGGCTTCTGAGAGAGATTCTGCATGATTTTACTTAAATCCAAGAGAATCTAGTGTGGTTTTAAACAGTGCTTTAGGTTTTCTTCATGTTAGCTTGACAAGGCAAGTCAAATTCCAGTCCCAGACACCATCATACAGTGGCAGAAACTCAATCCTGGAGTTTCCAGTTGAGGGTCGAATAGTAGCATAGATTTGAAGATAAAAAGGGTGGTGGTTGTTTGTTTAGTTTCCTTTTTTACTTTATTCTCATCAGCAAGTGCAGTGTCCAGAGCACCAATGTGTCTGTGAGACACAAACCCATTACTGACTGGGCAGCTGCCAGTTACACCAGCTGGACTCTGTCAGACCTCTCCAGCTTTCAGTGCCATGCACTGTGCGCTGCAGCAGTCGGGCTTGGGGGGCACAAATATCTGAATGATCCTTGTCTCTCTTCCATTAGTACAGAAGGACATAGAGGCTTGAATGGATTAGTTACAGAGTTCACTCCAAAATATCCTAACTTATTATAATTTTTGCCCTTTGAGCTTGAAAAATAATTAAAAAACTTTAGCTATTAATACTTTTAATTTTGGAGCCTCTGAATACAAAATGCACCCTGCATTTTGACATACTGTAGGCTGTCATAGTGTTACTACAACACCTGCTTCGAATTCTTCTCTCTCCTACCTGTCAGTGGATCATTTCATGCTCCACTAAGTGGTACGAATAGCAAACCCATCTGTTCATTATTCATGTAGCCATTGTGTGAAATATGAATGAAACATCTCATGTCTGAAAGAGTCATTGTCAACTGAGTCCAGCTGGTTTGGCTGTATTCTGCCCAGAATCCAGAGTCCAGTTGCTTCCTTCAGTTGTGCTTAGTTTCAGCTCAGTACTATTCAAGCAAATGTCTAATCTGTTACTCAAAACCTTCAGTTTATTCACTTTCTCCCCCTTGAAGTGTACTTTAGGGTTGAGATCTTTGCTAGGACACTGACTGTGGCATGAAGTCATTCTTTGTAGGCACAGATAAGTGAATAATGTATGTGTGTATACTTACAAATGAGGGCAAGAGATGAACTTGTTATGTACTACGGGCAGTTAATGAATGTTTTAAAGAACCTGTTTTTCCTCCCACACTCTCTTTACTGAAATAACTTCCATTTCCATCAAAAGTTTTGTCGACCAGCTTTAGAGTTCCATTTCCATCAAAGCTATTTGTACTGTTCAGTGGTTTGGCAGAAGGAGTTGTTCCTTGGGAAGCCATCATTGCCGGTACTACAGATCAGATGGCAATGGCTTCTAAAATAGCAGGTTAATATCCCTGTCTGACAGGATTAAATGCTTAACAGTGATTCTTGCTTTTACAGCTATCAGGGTAAGTGATGCCATATGCAGTGATAAAGATGTGACATTGTTCAGCCTGTCTTTTGGAGAATGATTAAATGACATGCTTAAATCCTTTGTGGCCTCACAGTCTACAGTGGAACAGAACAGCTAAACTGTAAGTGAGGAACAATGGCTAAGTTACCTACCTAAAATTTATTTTGTACTTACAAGTTGCAGGCAGAAGGAACAGCACACACTATTTTCATTTGTGACTTAGCAAACGGATCTGTTGTAAAATCTGTCTCTGGTGCAAAGTTCCCCACATGCCTCAAGAAGGCACTCCTTGCTTTGGGGTGGAAAAGTTTGGATGACAACGCATTCAGTAAAACCTGAGCCTCTATCATCCCTCTAGAACTTAGGGTAAGGTTCTGTTTTTGAATTTAAATATCTGAACAGAGTTGTCTACATGTGAAGGAAACAGGAGGAAAAACTTTTACCAAATCAGTAAAGACCTCATTGTAAGAGTCTAAAGTTACCAGCTTGTAAAGTAACACAATCTAGAGCTGTTCAGCTTTGTGTGCTGGTTACTGACATCAGATTTAAAAACAATGTTTGGAGTGGTAGATTGATCTGCTTCCATTTTTTTGTTTGTTTGTTTGTTTCTAGCATGGAATTAATAATTCATAATAGGATATTGCAGAAGACAGTGTTGGGAAAGAGAGATCTCAAGTGCTAAAATGGTCATCAAAACTCTAAAGTCAGGATTAGCTATACCAGTATATTTGGAGAAAGCCTTGGAAGTGTAGTCCACTGCTGGTAGGTGCTTGGGAGCCTCATCCACCACTGATATGTTGATAGTCCCATTGATCTGGATTCTGTTACAGGTGTTTAAGGAGCTTCTCTTCATGCTTACGTTTTTCTCCAGTATGGAGGTGGGAAAAAAGTACTTACTCTAACTTGGTGTCTTTTGGCTGTTAATCTGTAGTTCCCTAGTGTTCTTCTTTCGAGAATCACATATTTATTCCACATACAGAAATGACATAATTAGCTAAAAGTATTAGGAATTTGAGAATTCCTTGACTAAATTTTAATATGAGATTATGTGTTTCTTTTAAAATGAGAAGTAGCTGTCTGTCATAAATCTTCTTTATCAAGAGCAAAATCTGTGATTTTTCAGTCTCTCTGTTGTTTAGCTTTAAGAGGTCCCCGTAATGGTAAATTAACCCTTATATAATCAGGCAGCTAACAATTGACAGTAGGATAAAATATAACCTGCAGGGTTGCATTATGTGCAGTTTCCAGGCTTGTAGGACATCACAGGTTTGGGTCAGCCCTAATGTTAAAAAATGACTCAAAGTTTAGAAAGATGGAAAGCTGATGGTGTTTGCTTTGCTTAATAAAGCAAACTGTAAGTCAAACATTTAATCACAGTACTCTGGTAACAGGGGACCTGTTTTAATACAGCTCTTTTATTGGCCTCTTTGTACTTCAGAAATAATAAAGGCGATCCTGACAGATAAGGTGTTTTCAATGCAAGTCTCATGTGGAACTTTTATTTTCAGACACAGGCCTTGTATAACAATATGAATCACCAATGTGAGAGCTGTTCTGAGCTATGGTGGTTTTTCCAGTAGGGAAATAACCTGCTGAGTTTATTAATGTTTGTCTAATTTACATCATTAGAGTAATTTTTAAAATAGCCCTGTCTGTTTGCTTTATTGCCAGCACGCGTGTGGGGAGGAGGGATGCCAGAGTGTGAGGCTGCTCATTTCTGAGCGGGGCGGAAAGCCGAGCCTCACAGCCTCCTGGGTGCTCCCGAGCAGAGAAAATCTTTCCGGCTTCAAGCCTTGAAGGCCTGCACATCCCTGCAGGTGTTCATGTTTCAGTGTGGTTTTCCTGCTTCTTCAAGAGACCTTTGTGGCAGCAGGAGAAGAGCAAGGCCAGGGGAGGCAGGAGAATGGGGCTTGTGTGCCCAGCAGGGAGACAACACAACACCTGTTTGAGTTTCAAGATTTTAAAGGGGAGTCGGTGACATTCCTCTCACAGGTCTTGCACATATCAGCGGGCACAGGGGGATTTTTGCAGCTCTTTGTGTGCTGGTCATTTGGCAGTGCCTGCAGACCTCAGTGGGATTGCTCTTGCTCTGCTGGTGGTGAAGAAGGGGCTCAGCAGTGGCTCTGGGCAATGCTGTGGTGTTTCTGAAAGGCTTGCTAAGCTCTTCTGAAGCACCCTCTCCTCTCAGGGGTGCATTGCAGGAGACAGTACCATGTCTGTTACTAACACTGTTAGCAGTAATACAGGTGAGACTCTTCAGCTGAAAAGACTGATTTGCAGCTCAGACTGAAATTCTCTTGGTTTTTTCCCCTCCTCATTCATTCTTATAGGGGAATAAAGGAAAGGAAAAGGTAATAGTACAGTTGGAATCTAGCAAACTGAGTTGTCATCCTGGTTATTCTTTGTCAGTGAACATCTGGAATCTCGCTTTGGTTTGCTTGTTACTCTGGATTTACTACAATGAGAGAGGAATTTAATCAAGCTGCTATAATTTCTGTGAACAGTAATGGGTATCTATCTGTCTATCTATACATACATAGGCAATATGTGGACAGTTGTCTGTACTTCACTAAAATTGTATTTCATTGCTGTAGTGGCAGAACTAATTCAATTCATAGTTTCTGTGACTAAATCCTTTTTATATGAGTGGGAAAACTTGAATGAATTCTCCAGTCTGAGCTGTAATGCCTGTTGAGTTTGCCCCCAAGAAGCAGTGAGGTGCTCTGTCCCATAGTGCATCCAGCCAAGCAGGTGAAGCAGAGGCTGAGAGTTGGAAAAACCCTTATAATTTCTGTTTCTGAGTTTATAATAAGTTTCTGACTTAAATTTAACTCTCTCACTCATACAGTGTTATCCAGATTGCTTGAAGAATTGTGTTTGAATGACTGATTCTTTTTGTGTAAATACATTGCAGAATTTAAGGTTTTGAGGTTATTTGGATTTTGGATAAAAAGGAACTCTGAAGGAGCTGTTTAATCAGGTACACTGGCTGTACTTAGTTCTGTATTTGTAGACTGTAAGGAAGAAGTTACAGGCAACGTATTTTCTTCTTTTTCCTGGGTAGGAAATTTTTTTCTTCACTTTGTATGGACAGCTGCTCAGCTGCAGGTAAAAAATGTTATAGTTTATGGGACTGCCAGCTGGAGCCAATTAAAATCTAATGGACCAGAGTTGGCACTAAAATATCTTATTCTGCTCTAGCAATGTAGAGGTTTGTTCTGCTGCTTATATGTGATTTAAAAGGTTTACAGTGCTGTTGAGAAACAAATTTGCTTACCATTTTGCAAACCAAACCATGTTTGAATTTAAAACTTGACAGAGAAATATTATCATTTGGGTTCTTTAATGAGGTCATGGTTCTACCAAGCATGAAGAGTTGTGATGGAGAGACTGTCCTTGCCTGATGTCCTCTCCTAAATATATGAGATAGAAGCAGAGAGCTGAAAGCCTTGCGTTGGTCACACCAAGGGTCTGCTACATACCTAGGAAAAAATGCAGGTCTTAAAATAATCTCTCTTAGTTCTGACTGCCTCAAGCAAAAGAAACCTAGAGAAAGATGAGGAGCTTAAGTTACAGTACTGGAGAGTGAAAATCATCATTATTGAGAGTAACAGGGGTAAAGGGAGATGTGGATCAGGTGTGCCAGAGGGACAGAATAGAGAGTAAGAGCTCAGCAAAAAGAATTGAGTTTTTGAAAAGGAATTCCATTCATTTGAACTGGAAGAAGCTGTTGTTTGTTCTTGAGAGGTATGATTCAGACTAGGTTTTTTTTGTAAACCTAAAGGCTTAAAAGGCATTTTTTGCCTTTTCAAAATGAAATATTTTCAAAGATTGAATTGAAACCTTTTCACTTATTTTTGAAGGTGGGGAGAATTTTTTTTTCCCTCAAAACATACAAACTTCACCAACACTGTGTGAAAAATGGTTCATATAGGCAATCTTTCTATCTCAGAATCCTTTCCATTTCTTTGCTTAGTGGAGTTAAAATTAATTTAATTTCATGTTTTCAGTGAGAACATTTCATCCAAGGTTTGTGTGATAAGCAGCAACTCAATTGCATGTGATTGTTTCTCCATGTTCTAAAAGATTGCTCAGGGCACAAATGATACCCTGGTAACAAGAACATAAGTAATCCTGTAGATTCATGAAAAAGGAAAGAGATTATTCTGGAGGCCTAATCCTGGAGCATATTGTCCCATGGTTTCCACAAAGAAACAGGCAGTGCATTTGAAAAAATCAGAAATGTGAATAGTGGGCATTTGAAAGTGTCCCGTTTCTCCGTTTTGCTATTCATGGGACAGATCTAAGCTGCTTTTAAGCATTTTGTCACTTATTCAAAGATTCATGTATTCAAAGATTGGTCAACTGTTGCCAATTTCAACCCAGAAACTGGTCATTCCATGCCTGTGTCCTTATGTGCTGCAGGTGGACAAGCTGCTCTAGAGAGAAAAGAGGATTGGGAGGACAATAAAAGAGCATGAGAAAAAATTAAGTTTAGAGATAATTGTACGGAACAGATTATAAAACGCCTGAAAAACTTGTCTTTGGATGGAGTGCTTGAAAATGTCCAAGGAGAGTCACAAAACCTAAAGTGCATCTAGTGTAATGGTACCTACCAACAGTTGGTGTTTGTCTTGCTTTCACTTGTCAGTATTTCACTGCTCCCTGGGTGACTGGTCTGCTTATGGATGAAATACTTTCCACTCCTGTTGGGATGCAGGCAGTTCCTTGATGTCTTGACGGAATGCCAGCCTTGGATGGGTTCGTGTTGAGGAGCATTTATTGTTAGACCACTCTGAGGTGAAGATGTGGAACTCAGAGAAAACTGTCCTCCGGGGAATGAGAGACTGGGGCCAGGCCTAATTCAATCTTATTTTCCACTTTTTTCCATAGTTTTCCTGTTTTCTTTGGGAAAAACACTTCATTTCTATTTTTGTGACAATAAGTTAATTAAAATACAAGTAATTTCTTCGAGCTTTACGTTGTCACAACTAGGTAGTTCTCCTTTTTATGATATATTCAGCTCCCCTCAATACTGAAACCAAGGATTCCAAGAGAGCTGGAGATCACACAGCTTGATTCTCAGGCACAGGATTGAGATGCCCTCATGAAACCATTGGAAATACTCCATAGATGGTGTTATTGTGCCTCTATCAAAGCCAGAGCACTTATTTCTCTGAACTTGTCAACGCGTCACTTAAAATAGACATTAAATTTAATATTTGAAGAGACACACAACTTCATAACATTAATAACAGCTTCATAATGTTAAAGAGAAATATATAACCTAATTGGGGAATGAATGTAGACTTTTTTGGCTGCTCTTCAGGCAGGAGATTTATTGGAAACACTGTAGTGTTCTAATTTCTAACCTATCTCTTTTAGTTTATAGTAAGATTCTCCATTTGCCTCTCTCTCTTGAAATTGAATCTCTTTAGGTACCATTTTTTTAGAGAACATTGTGGAGGAAAAGGAAGAAGAAACCAATCCAAACAAGGATATGGATGATTCATAGTACGAACTATTGAGGCTGTAAAAAACCCTGGTAGGGATTCTGACGAGTTGGCATATCTCCTTCCACATCGATAAATTTGTCACTGGTGAAACTGTTTATTCCTTCCCAGCTGTGTGATTTATGCTGGACCTTTTGTACTGCTTATGTGGACCTATAGCTCATCCTCAAACAGTAGACGATGAACTCTGACTAATAGATCCCAGTGACTGTCCTACAATTTATGCAGGATCAGTGTTTTAAAAGGGTAGTGTCCATGATTTAAGTAGGATTTGAGTGTATAGCCCTGGTTTGTCCTTTGCTGTCAGCAAAGCCATCCTAAGTTCATTTCTTTAAAGAAGCTCCAGGCCAAATGTCAGGAAAAATTAAATCAAGCAGTGATGTAGTCCCATAGGGAAAATGTATTTCAGTTGTGAGGTATTCATGGGTATAATATGTCATCCTGTAGTCTATGACTGTTGGGTGCACTTACAGGCAATGTGGCTTGGTAATTGCTACTTGTTAAGAAATTTGGGTATGATAAAAAATGACCTGCCAGGGAGAGAGACAGTTTTGTTAATTTTATTTATGAGACTTTCATCAAAATTGGAATGATGTGTGTATGTAGCAGAAAATCCTCTTAAGTAACAGCATCTTTTATTAAAGAACATAGTTTTTGTCTTCCAGCAAGGAGATACCATAATCTTTTAGGGCTTTGGTTTCTGCAGTCTGAGGAACAAGTTGGACACAAGCTCCTTATTTTGCTCAACCAACATTCTGATTCACAATTTGTCCTTCCCGAGGGCAAGTGTAAGCAAATTTTCCATCTCCCCAACAAATGCAGGACAAAGTTAGGCTTGTTGGATGAGGCTGAATCCAAACCTGGAAAGAATTAATTCTATCTTCTATAGTTTTGTTTTTGTAGGGAGTTTCTTCTTTTTCCTGCCATATTCTAAATAAACCAAACCAGACCCTGCAGTTCAGATTGTTGTTTATGTGGGTACCTGACCCAGGAGCAAGATTGAGAAGATCATAGCTGGAGGCCTGGTGAGCTGAGATGGTGCCACAAGCTGCCTGTCGATGAGACACCTCCCTGCCCTGCAGTTGTATCAGCTTATTCTCTCAGCTTTTCTGGGACATAGGGGCTTGCAGTGGTTTTCTGTATCATCTTTAATTACAGATAGGTAACTCTGTGGTATCAGTAGCCATAAGCACTCATGTGTGGCATTGAAGCATCCATGTCATTCTTAGCTCTATTATTTGATTACTGTGAGGCACTGCATGTAGAGCACACATATAATTTAGGAAGAGGATCTTTTCAGATGCAAATGGATGTTTAAATCAGAAGAAGGTGATGCACATTTGATAGCATCCTTCCAGAATGGAAAGTTTTATCACCTATTAGATCCTTGCAGAACAATAGACCTGATCTCTCAGACGGACAAAATCACTGTATTGCATTGGGCTTTAGCAACTCTCTGACATTAATAATCTAGCCCAGCATTGCTCCTATATATGGGAAAAATGGTGATGAAGCCATATTTCATGCATTTATTTTAAGGATATGAGAAGTAGAAGGGGCCAGATTCTGCTTCAGCTTGTGTCACCCTAAGTCCAGAAGAGGTGAATTAAAAACCTGAAGTAATTTTAAGCAGAGCACTCACGTTATTCCACAGTAACACTTTCCTAGCCAGCAGCCTAAAACCAATGGCAGACAACGAATGAATCACAAGAATTTCTGAATAGTTTCATTGTGCTCTAACACAATGCATGAGATATTCCGGGTAAGGAAATAGGTTGCACAGAGTTTTGAATTGGAAAAAACCCTCATGTAGTTAACCCTTTAGAGTCTGCTGCAGGCAGGAAAATTAAGGATGGACTGTCATCAGACAGTTTCATCGGGCCCTTGCATGTCTGGCAAGAGAGTCCTTATGGGGAACATTTTATTATTCATGGCCTATTTGCAAAATAGGTCTTTTCACATCTGATTCACCTTTATAACTTTTTTTTTTGGTGTGGATTTGTTGAATTAAAAAACCCATCTAAAGGAAGACAAAGTTTTTGTTGTATTCTTTAGTATTCATTCTTCTGTGTCTTAGAAGAATCATGAATTACTTGAGTTCTCTTAGCACTAAAGTACTTCAGGATACAGTTAACCAATGCCTCTTCACTGGAAAGGAACTTGATTCACAGATCAAAGTGCATCTTTCCCATAGTAGTGAGCAAAAGAATTTAATCAAGCTGTCCATATGACCATAAAGAGATGATCTCTTTTCCTGAAGAGTCAAGGCTGATTGTGAATCCATTGAATCTTTCCAAAGTGCATTTCATTACAGTGGCTTTCGTTTGTTGTATTGCTGGGATTTGTTGTATTGCTTGGATTTAGGACTTTTTCCCAGGTTGTTTCAGTGTCCAGCCTCAGTGATGCTGTGCCACCCACAGATATCTGTTTTAACTCTTTAGATTTCTAATAAGGATATTACGTAAACCATAGATTACTAACAGGATGGAAGCATGTTTTCTGATTAATTTCTTATATAAATCCTTGATATATTTCTTACATAAATACATTTTTAAACATTGGTACTGTCTGTTTAGACCAATACCTAATGTTCACAGCTCTTGGGTTGAGTAAGCATTAATTCCCATCCTTTCTTACCCATGGTCTCCTTTGTTTTGTTTCATAGCAGTTTTCCTGTCCTTGATATTGCTGCTTGCACTATTTTTCTCCTTTGTTTTTTTTCCCCTTTCCTTCACTGGAACCAATATTACTATTCTTTTTCTAGATAATTGAGTTTCTCAATTTTTTTCCTAGTTCCCTATTTTTATTTTTTTTAACATGTTCTCTCTGTTTTTGTTTATGGAGAGGTTCTTGCCTCCATCTTAATTATGTTTTATGCAGGTAGTTAAAATATATTTCCCCCTTCTACCTTCATTACATTGGACATGAGATTGTGCTCATAGTAGCTTTTACCTCTTGTACAGTTGATCAGCAACACCTGCAGGTATTTGCTTCCTTTTTAGAGACTCATGCATTGCCTACTGACCCTGGATGAGGCTCCTGAGAGATGGAAACTCTCACTGAAGCGATGAGAAAAAGTTTGTTAAGAGGCAAAGAAGGAGTATTCTGTAATTGGTAAATGAAGGAATCTTTGCTGAAGAAGCATGGAGACAGTACTGTTGTTAGTAATTGTGATTCCTAACTGTTCTCCTTTGACAAAACAATTTATGGAGATGTTACCAAATGATGTTTTAGTGAAGGGAGAAGCGCCAGGAGCCCACCTGTGCTGCAGATGGCAGTGGGGACTGAATCAGCTCCTCTCGGATCAGGGAGACTGAGCTGTCCAGGCCTGCAGCTTTCTGTTTCTTTGCATTTGGCCTTTGAAAAGTGTGGTTAAATTTTTCAGACTCATTTATGTAGCGTGGTGCATAATGATAGATGTGCTTTTTTACAGAAGCCATTTGTAGCACAATGGTTATGTTACACTGTTATTTCTAAAGACTTCAGGGATTCTTTTTGGGCCATATGACTCACAACTTTGAAGTCGCTGAGCAAAGGGTCAAGCCCTTCTTCACTCAATAGATGCTTTCAGCTCCAAGTGCTACTAGTACATTCAGGGCTAAAACTCTTGTTATTGAAACAGCTGTAGCTTCAAAATGTTGTGAAGCTCCACTAAAGCTTCATTTCCTGCAGTGAATCATTTTACTTATAAAAGTATAAAAGCCAGGGACATTTAGGGGAAAAAAAAGAGATAGAAATAGAAAGAAATAAACCTTCTGTGCTCTGAAATGGATCTTTTTTTCCCCCCCATTGGATAAGTTTATCCTATCACAGCAGTAAAATGCAATGATATGGAATAATTATATGCTCCTAAGCTTTTTCAATTGATCTACTGTTGTGAAAATATATTCAGCAAATTCACCTGAGTGACTTTGGACAGCAGAACACAAGGACATTATGAATAAAAGAAACACTAATTTGGCTGATACAATGGAGTATTGTGACCACAGGAACATCATTGTCAACCTCTATTGTACATTAGAGTAGGTTTGTTGTCAGAAAAATCGGTGTGTGGCTCAGAAGGTGACCTCAGTGATTACTTATGGGCTTTCGTATTTATTCCCTTCCTCTACTTTCTGTTCTGAAAATTTCATATTGGGTTGAAAAACCAAGCTTGCTTCTTCCTGTTACTGATAGCAGGAAAGTGATTTTATTTACTGATTTATTTATTTATTTATTTAATCAATCATTTATTTATCTTTTGGCAAATTTTCTGGGTGAGGAAACAGGAAAAATAAAGCCTAGATTTCTTCTCCTGATTGGCTTTCTGATACTGCTCATATTTAAAGTATAATTTAGTTTTTTAAATACACAGATTTAATGGAGGAGATGAAAAGAAGAATATGCCATTATTAGTGATTTGCATCTATCAGTAACTGCATTTTGAAGCAGCACTGTCTTAGCACTGTACTAGCACTGTGAACAATGAAAACAGAAAAATGCAATGCCATAGCTAAGAAGTATCTTATTACTATTCCCCTGTTTTCCTGGAAGTATTAATCTTCTGCATTTGTCAGCCACACTTTAAAATATGAGGTAAAAATTGTTTAAATGTTTGTAAAATGGGGATGTAGGAGTTAGGAAATGCTGTAATGAGAAGTTATTTCAATACACGAGATAATATCTATTCTTTGTAATATACACAGTTTGATATTATTAAGACATTACTGCAGAATTAACAGATTTCAAAGGATACTGTGTAACAGCCAATGAATTTGATATATTGCAAATAAGGTCATTTTGTTATCCAGATAGAAGTAATAAATTTATACTGCTCATGGCTGTTTTTCTGCATACATTTATCCTTCAGTGGCATTTCAGTGTTTTTCTCTGTGTCTTAAAACAGCAGAAGAACTTACACTTAAAGATAATAAAGAGTGAAAATAGAAGGAAAATTAAGAAAAGAGGGAAGGTAAAGTGCATTTCAGAGGCTGGGTAGTAGAGGAGAATATGCCTTCAAAAATATATGTTTATATGTATTTTCATTTCAAGAGTATAATTTTAATGAGAGACTGTAACTTGCCCAGATACAGAGCTGCTTTGACAAAGAGAAAAGCAACCCTTTCATGCTTCAAGTTCTTGTACTATTAAAAGTTCGAAAATTTCAAGAGAAAGCTTTAAATTTTGTGGGTCTATAATTAAGTGCTTGAATTTTAAATGCTGTTTTCATCTGTCTGCCTCCTGCTTTTTGATTTCACTACAAGAAATGAGAAGATATGGGAAAAGGAGGAAAAAACCCAACTACAGAAAAAAAGAAAAAAAGGAGACTGTAAGTTTTGTCAAAGTAATTAAACAGAATCTTCAAACCTCTTCTCCAAAATTTTGGGATTTCCCCCCCCCACCCCTTTAATAGGGAGAAGTCAATTTTTGTTTACAAACACCTACTTTGAAAAAGAAAAACCTGACTATTTTATTTGTTAAATTATTATGGTAGAAGTGAGCATTTAGAAGGTTTTTGAATGGTGTGACAACTGTAATTACCCACACAAGGAATAACTTTTGAGAGTAGAGGGATCTTCAATCCCGTTGTCAAAGACATGGCAAGAACATTTGGCTGGAAACTGAAGCAAGACAAATTCAAGCAGAAGGTGAAAGCACAGGTTTTTAACTTGTGGGTGTGTGTGTTATCTGTATGAGCTTCTGCAGAGCTAATATTCGGAGCAGCTGAAGAAGTGGGAAGATGGGAGAAGAATTTTGCTTACATTTTCTTGGCTCTGTATCACTTTGAATGCAGTGACGAGAACCAGGGTAGAGTTACAGGTTTGTAGACTAGGATATGTAGTCCCCATTCATTAAATAACACAGATCATGGCTGTCCAGAGAATGAAGCAAAGTAATTTTAGATTCACAGTGTAAAGCGGGGAGATGGAGACAACAATATGTGACCAAGACGGGTGCCTGTTTTATTCTAGGCTCAGCTGCAGTTGGCTCCAGCTCCTGGTTTGCCCAGAGTTGTGCCTGGGTGATGGAGCAGCCAGGGTGACATGCTATCTGATGGGTTCCAAATCTTCCCAAGGACAGGGGAAGGGCTGTTGTGTGGAGCTGAGACCGTGACTGTGCCTGCTCAAGTCCTGCTCTTGGGAGGACGGGCGTGACTGTTTAGCGAATCTTTTGCAATCCCAGTGGATGAGTGGAAAGTAGTATCAGGTTAACTTGCGTGCTCCAAAAGAATTCATGTGTTGCATCTTGATAGATCAGAGGGTTTGTGCAGGATTAGTCAGCATTAGCACTGGCCCATCAGGAGTTAAATTGTTTTCCCAGGGTCTCCAAAAGGAGTGGAACTGGAGCCAGCACTCGAAGCCAGGATTTGAAGCCAGGTCTTGTGGATGGACAATGAAGCTTGGCTCTCTTTTCATGGGGTACAGAGCAGCTGGGTACAAACCGTTGTAATATATGAATTCAGAATATCTGCACAATTAACTTGTAGCATCCATCCTTCAGCAGTTACATTTGAGACCTCTGTGGATTAAGAGAGTCAGACTTTAGTAGATTTTATGTTTTCTAAATTGATATTGTAATCATGTTTTCACAATTTAAAATTTTCCCCCTGAAGTACCAACATTTGATATACTTCCTCCATCTGTCTCTGTCCAGATTTGAATGGTTTGTGAGGTAAATTTAATATCTCTGTTGCATCATTAGATTCAACGGCTTCTCAGAATTTCCATCCTGAGCTGTGTTATAGAGGTCTTTGTATCTCATCTGTGTACTAGTGAAATTTTGACTTAAATGACTAAGATGTGAGTGGTTTTCCTCCCTGTTGCTTATAGGTAATTAAAATAAATTGGTATGGAATGTATTTTTAAGTCTGAGGAAGACCTAATGTTTAGACAGGGAATTGCTTAGGAAGTTGTTTTTTTGCTGCTTGCACTTAGATAACACCAGCCTCATTAGTGCAGATTGCCGTTATTGTTAATTAGTCCATGCAAAACAAACTAAGGATATTGCCTAATTCTTTCCTAAATCTCACCTTTTAAAAACTGGTGTTATTCCAGTTCTCTTATAGAATTACTGTAGATTTACACTTAATGAATACCATGACATCCTGAATAACGCTGTCCAAGTCAAATGTGTTTCTTGCTTAGTAGAACTTGAACTCTCTGATGTTCAGTTGCACTGAGTAGTATCTCAGATCAAACAAGGGTATAGCTCATTCCCCCTGTGTACTTCAGGCACCTCTGTTTTACTCAGGTATTTAGTGCTGTAAGCACTCTGTGCCCAGAGGGTGCAGATTTACACAGCTGTGTGCCCTCATAGATGCAATTCATTTAAGCTATTTGCTGCACTGACACACAGAGAGGTGAAGTGTTGACCCACGGCTTGTGGCAGCATGATGTCTGAACTCTGTCTGGCACCTAACTCAAGATATCCTCACTTGGAATAATTTCCAACTTTTGCTATGTTCGACCTTATTTGTTCCATCTCATTAGTCTTTTGAAATCTAGGTATGCACAGTGTGTACCTTAAGGACACTAAGTCAGCTTTTGAAGTTACAGCTTAGCAATCCTGCTTTGTGTGTTCCATGTGTTCCTTGGTATTATTAGCCCCATGCTCTAACCAAACGAGCTAGTTCACCAGGAATGTGTAGAACAGAGCTAACGGATATGAAGACAAACAAACAAGCATGGTAATTTAAAATGTTTTGAAATAAATTGCTTCCTGCACTAGGTATGTCTGGGAAAGAGCTGTGCTGAGATGGGCAGAACCTGGACACACTGATGCAGATTGCACAGTATCTTTTACTATGCCTGACATCCAAGAGGCAATGAAGGACCAGTAGAAATTAAAATCAGAACGTAAAAGTATAAATAAAACTCTTTATATGCTTCCAGTTTCAATGTAGAAGGAAGATACCCAAAGGGAAATCTACTTCTTTTTACCAGAAGGATTGTAAATGAGAGCAGCAGTAATAAGAAATGAACCCCAAACATTTGTTGTGTTGAAGCAGGAGCTAGCCTGTAGCATTTGTGCCATTCTGCTGCAGGCAGTGTCTCTGTTTCACCACTCTGGAGGGTCCTGCAGGCTCAGGAGGTCGATTGTCTGCAGCCACATTCTGAAGCTGCATTTCTTTAGTTGCTTTGTACTACTTGATGTTTGCTTACAAAACAAATCTCCTACATTCAATGTTGGGTGAAATGTTGACTCATCTGAAATCATTGGAGCCAGCATTTGGTGCCAGGTCTTTCCAGTGTTTATGCTTTCTTCTGCTCTGGAAAGGGCTAGGAATACTTCCAAGCCTTTGTACAAGAGCTGAAGATGAGCCCTCCCTTTGCACTCCAGTTCTTTGGGATGGTTATTCAGGAATAGTCTGATATTGTCAGAAATACTTAGAGTATATGCTTTTGATCTTACACAAGCATAAATAATACATTTTTGGGGTTTTTTCAGTTGTCAGTTATGTGCACATAGTGTAACCCAATACTCAGAGAAGTCGCAAGTCTCCAAAGTGCTTTTGGCTTTTCAAGAATTTTAAGCTTTGCAAATTAAAGTAACTTTTGGCAGATGTCTAGTATGAAGAGTCTGAGTTGAAAATAACAATCATTATGTATCTAGTGTCATTGTTTCTGTGTTTGTTCAGAGCTTGGCAGTAAGTAATGTTCGGATTTGGTTTTTTGGGTGTATTTTTGTTATGGTACAGGCAAGAGTTGCAAAAGCACACTTGTTTCTCTCAAGTTTCAGAGGAGAGGTAGGAAAGGATACTTGGTTAAATATGAAGTTTAAAAAGTGTGTAGGCTGGGACCACAAACCCAGTCCTCTTCCTGCTTAGCCTGGTCCAGCCTTTGTCTTGCGTGACTCATAAGCACCTGCACACCTGTTGGATCCATGACAGTGCACTTGTGTGCAGAACTGGAAAAGAAAAAGGGCTGCTGCCTTTGGTGGTGGTCTTCCACATTTGCCGAGGCGTTGATAGGTTTGCTTGCCAGGGTCGTTTTATCAGACTCGCTGAATTAATGTGCAGAATACAATGGGCTACACAGTTGCTCTGTGCTTGATTTGGTCTGTTTTATGAGGGAATAAAAACTTGTGGCTGAGTTAAAACAACCAAATCCCTGAAAATGTGCTCAGTATCTTCAATTAAAATCAATGATTTTGTAGTGCAGACCTGCCTTATGCTCTATATTTTTTCTGTCAAATGAGTGGCATTTTTGCACAATATTTAACAGGTAGAAGTGTGTGAAAGAAGATGCTTCCTTAAAGCATGAAGCAGAGAAGCAGAAAACTGTTATTGGTGGTGATGTATCAGTTCAGCTGCTGTGGTCTCTCCCTACAGACTGAGAAATGTTATTACATGACCTCCTGGTGAGAGCAGTTATCATTAAAATAGTTAAATTCAATATGGCTCACACCAAGATAGAGATTTTATGCAATAAGTCACAGAGGGTCTTTGCTGCCGCTGCTGCTGTTGTGTTTATGATTAAACAGCTCTATATTTTAGATGACAAATCCAACTGTTCAGACCAAAAAAATGCTGCTACAAATACAAAAACTATGGATATGTTGTATTAAAAGTGATCAATGCTTTATATTTAAGTAATTCAAATACAGCTTGTATGTGTGTGGAAGAGACTGGTGCCAAAACCCCCAAAGCTGCACAAGCTTATCTTAGTTTCTTACTTGAATTGTTTTCCCTGTTTATCTTGAAAGCTGACATATTTTTGTCATTGATATCTCTGTATTACCAAAATACTTTAGATAACAAGTTCTAACTCAATTTGTGGAACTTGACTGTATTTCTTGGTTTTGCAACTTTGTATGAAGCTTAAACTGCAGATAGGTCAAAAGTGAATGAAAGGGTATTAACCATCCCTTAATATTAACCCTGCATATTGATATTAGTGGGGTGTCCAGTGACAGCTGTGGCCCTGGGGACTGTTGGTGGAATAGGAAATTTGCTGCGATGCCGCCGGCAGGAGCACCGGGCGTCTGCCCGCGGTTTGAGGGGTTGCCGGGCTGCAGTGATGGGAAGATGTTGCTTTCTTTTTATGCACTTTTAGTTTGTCCTATGTGATTTGTTGGTATCACTATCTTGCATTTGATATGGTGGAGCAACTCTTTTAAGCTTTATTCAGCTTTTCCCAGGCATCTTATTTCTAAATGTGTGCTTTCTGTCTGTGAGAAATGCTGTGAGTTGGCAGCCTAAAGGAAGAGGTAGCAGGAGGTGGGGGAGTTTGGTAAAGAAAATAAAAGAATTTGACCTCAATGTGGAAAGAAAGAGCAATAATATCTTGATCATTGCATTTTTGTAACTGATTTGACACAGGTCATTGGTGACTGGAGCCTACTAAAGCAATGTGGTCACTTCACACAGACGATCAATATATAAATGCAAGACAGACAAGAGAGGCATGGTTTTCTTGACTACATGGCTCTTTCTTGACAAGAACAATATACAGTGGTCTCTGAGTGCCCTCCTTGCTATCTTTTCAGTGTGCATATATGGGTGAGTGATACTGAGAGGTGAAAAGAAACCGTTTCATACTCCTCCCTATACACTTTCTTCTTTCTCGCCTTCTTTCTCACCTTTTTTTCTTTCATTAATTATCCTTTCACTGTTATATGACATCAAGGAATGGCATTCACATTGAAGGATTTGGGAATTTGATTAAAAAGGTAGGGAGTTTGACATGGGGAATATGCAGACAGAAGATGTGTGTGTGGCAGATGTTTCTTCTTCTGCTGGTGAGCTTGGCTCCTGAGCTTCTGTATATATCAGAAATATAAACTCAGATTTGACTTGGCAAAGGGCCCCTAGCTCTTGAACAGCTGACTTAAAACCTCAGGACAGAAATCTTCCTGGTTTCCTATCAGCTACAGCTTTGAAATGTAAATTAGTTCGTATTGATTTTGTGTATTTGTGTGAATGTGTTCATACCTACATACTTCCTTCCACCCATCCCCCCCAAGTCTTTTAGAATTCTCTTTTCTGTAATTTTCCTTTCCTTCTGTTGTGTCCAAGGCTTTCCTGCCACTTACTTCAACACATACAGGATACTGCGGAATAAAAATCCATGTAGAGGACCCTTAAACTGGCAGTCAGCCCTTTGCTGGCTCTGTGGGCAGACAGACAGACCATTTGAAGGCCCTCAAGTTTGAAGAGAAAGCCAGCTTCAGAAGAAGGATAATGTTTGAGAAATGAAACTCAGCTTTCAAGGACTGGGGTACAGGTTGGATGCCGTTTGAATTTTTCTTCATCTTTTCCTTTCTAAAGTTTTCCAGTTTTAGGTCAAAACCGTCTTTCTTGCAGGAATCCAGCAACTTCAAAGTCATTCTGCTGACCAAAGTTTCACAGCTTGGCCTGAAGTTACTGATATGATGGAAACTGCTGTGGGCTTTGAGACCTCATGGGGTGTTTTACCCAAAATGCTCTTCTTCATTAAAAATTGAAGTCAAGAGCTAAAAGCAAACCATAGGAAAGAATATGCAATGTTTTTAAAATGCTGAAGTTTTAAAATTAGTGTATTTTATTCTGTTTTCTCAATGATAAAATATGTCATACAGCATTCAGAAGAACCTATTTTACTATTTTTTAATTAGATTTTTTTATACTGGTAGCATCTACCTGTTCCACCATCAGTTAGTACCTTGTCTGTTACAGAAATAAACCAAGAAACCATTGTGATTGAATGGATTTGCAGTCTAAATATACAAGTGTTAGCAGCAGACGAAGGAAACATTAGCATCTCCTTTTTGTAAATGGCGTATATGCACAGGGAAATTCAGTAATTTGGGTTTACATAATCTGCATCTGCTCAAGACCTGGATCTCCAGGAACAGAGCCCACATTTTACAAAATCTCTGAAAACACGAGTCTGTTCTATATGACTGGGTGTGCCATTGAACAGGTCAGAATTATTTAAGAATCACACAGGACATGGCCTCCCAGTTAAGTCTTTCCGCAAGGTAATTTAACTGTGGGTATGCTAAACCCCATTTCACTGAAAGAGCACTGACAGAGAAGTGAAGCAGGTGTTCCATGGCGTTCCCAAGCCAGATATCCCGAAGAGGGCTTAGAAGACTAATGTAGGACTTCCCTTGTTTTCACAGTAGTTGACCTACTTGACTTTCACCACTGAGATATGAGCAGTACCACAGTCTTCATTACTAAATGGCACTGATTAGTTAGAAGGCAGGTATGTGAAAGAGTGCTACTTTATGCTTATATGTGATCAAAGCAACTATAAAATGCCACCATTATTCTATATAAAAAAAAAAAAAAACAAAAAAAGAAAAAAAAAAAAAGAAGTTGTATGTGTTGGACTGAATTTGTCCAGGTTCAGGCTTTAAAAAATTTGAAGTTTGGGTCCTATCTAGCCTTGTAGTCCTATGTAGAACTAAACCACATAATTTTGTAAGATGATAAATACAACATTATTTTACCATGTGATTTAGTTTTTTACTTATTTATTCTTATCTGCTTGCAAAAATCAATCCTTTTTTTACTGTGAGCTCTGTTAATTGAGCTCAGATTTTTATGCAGTAGCTTCTGCTTCCTAATATTTCACTAAGTTGGTTTTGAGGCAAATTATATTTACCTTTTTGAGAGCAGTTTTTCTTTTTAGTTAACCATCTTTGACTATATAGCAGGAATTGTCTGAATGCTGCTTTTTGCACTAAATGTTTAGTTCATTTAATTTATTATAAAAGCACTTTCTGTAACAGGACTGGCATTTATTTCAACAGTACAAAGATGTTCTGTATCATTATCAAAGTAACCACCTGGAGTGCTGTAAGTAATGCACATACATGGAACAAAACTGTGCTTTATCACAGATTTTCAAATGCAAAGTGGCTGCATGTCAATTTAAAATAACTTTTAACTTCAGTAGAGTTGCTCAAGATTTATACATGTGTAATTCAGAACAGAGTGCAGCTTCATGTATACATCTAATAATGCAGTAGCCTTGCAGGAGAGGTAAATCTAAACTTTATTGCTCTCTAATAAATTATCTAGTAAGCACTATAATTAAACTACAAACCAGTTCATTAGTTGCTGGCAGCATCACTAAATTGGGTCTAATAGAAGCTATGTAGTCGCAGAATGTGAGTGTCTGATTGTGAATATTATTGCTGTGACAGCAACAGTTAATTCAAATAATGATGGAACTTTAATGAATGAGGTTATGTGACAGAATTAGCAAGAGCAGATTTGCTGAATAATTGGTTCTTTCTTGGTACAGTAAGTCATTGATTTCTATTCTCTTCCTATTCCTCCTTCCTCTTACAGTTGTAATCATCAATCTGGTCATATGTGCACAATGTCCTGAGACCTCAGCTACAGCTGCAGCAACAGTCTGGTGCCTGTAGGAACAGAGCAGGCCTGGCAGAAGGAATGCCAGCCCAGACCCAGCCCCAAGCCTGCAGGCGTGTGGTCCCAGGGGTGCAGGTTGTGAAAGAAAGTGAGGGAAAGCTCTCAGTGGTGAGGAACAACCCCCCTCACTGAGCTGCGACAACAGTGGGGGTTCTGCTGCAAAGCTCTTCCACCTGCTCCTCGTTGTTTTAAGAAATGAAGTTGCAGCCTAATGTAGTGCTTTCCAAGTGTAAAGTGATGTGTCTGCACTGCAGATCTGATGTATTTGTTTTCTTCGTTCACTTTTCCTTGATTTGATCTGCTGCTATTTTGCTCACAGATCAAACATGTTGTTCTTTTCTCTTACAGTGTGAATACTCCTCCACTACATGAGCCATGGCAGAGTGTGTGCTTGCATAGGAGCTCGGGAACGTATACATCTACACATAGCACAGGCTACAGTGTTTGCAAAGCTATAATGTCAGTTTCCCAGCAAATGCTGTCTGGGTGTGTAGCATCATCTAGTATGTAATCCTGTTTAATATATTTTTTAAATAGTACCAGACTATAGTTTGTACTGCCAGATTTAAATTGAAAGTAGTTACTGCAATAGCCGTATTAAGAAGAAATCAAAGATATGAACTAAACTACTGGAGGCAGTTGGTTAAGATGTGGTTTGATAAGCAGGTGTCCAAAGATCAGCTGTAGCTCTAGCCTCTGTATTAGGCTAAGTCAATTTTCTTGTACATTTCATTTTTTCTTAACATTTCTCAGAAAGTTTAGGTTTGGAGCTATATTTAGACCCTCAAGGGCCCTGCTTTGATTTTGTTTTCACTTGCTGGAAGCTTTGATTGGACCTGCGTGTTAACTTGCCATCACTTCAAGGAAGTGTTACATAGATTCATCAGTGCTCGTTTTCCCGTGCCCTGACTCCCTGACGTGTTCTCCAGCAGGCGGGTGGAATGACAGCTCCCTGCTGCTGCTGCCACTGCAGCCTGTGCACTCCTCTCACACGCAGATTCTGTTTTTTAATGCCATATAACTGCATTTAAGTGTTCTGAAATTTGGGACATCTACTTTGCAAACTCTGACAGTGCCGAAACAAGGCTCCTGAATAATTCGTAAAAATAACATTTTTCATAGGTCTTCACACACTGGAGTGACAGGTACAGGCTGTGCAGGCAGAAAGAAAGCTGTTCCTTTTCTATGTACTCTGTGTCATACCCTCACAAATATTATATGTTCTGGAATCACAGATAAATCCACATGGATTCTAGAATTCCTCCAATTTTGGGTTAACCTTTTGGGTTCTAATTTCATAGAATAATGAAGTATTGACCCAAACAAGGGATGGAAGTGTCCACAGAGCTGAAGGAGAGATAGAAATGATTTAGATTACACACACACTTTGGTTCCTTTTTTACTAGCATGCAAAATATTTATTGGATTCTGGAGAGTTGAGGCTTTTTAATCTGCAGTCTGTAGGATTCTTGCAGATGCTTTGCAAATACTTTTGTACTCCAAGAACTCTGGCCTGATCTGCCAAAATCCAGGAGGTGTTCTGCTTTTTCTGATAAAGCAGGCAGTCTTTGCTTGGTATCCTGTCAACCGGGATCTAGAGCAGCATAATGAAATATGTGTTGCTCTATTATAATCTTTAGTGATTAGATAACATTTAAAATAACTTCCAAATGGTAAACTCAGTTGCAGTTCCTCATTATGGCCCCTAAAGAGACAGGATTAGGTACAAGAGATTAAAAGCTCAAAACCTTGTTTAAATACTATAAAATCTGAAGACTTTCTAAATCAGTAACTTTATGCCTTGATTCTGAAAAGAATTGGACATATATTATTTATATTATGCGCAGACTTCTGTCATTCTTCCTTTCCACCAGAGTAAGGTTTTAAAATGACTATGATTTTTGCTTTGTAATAACTTGTAATATACCAAAGAATATTTGACATTTACCCTTTGGCAGCATTTGGATGCTACTAGAGAGCTTCAGCTTTGACTCTGGACATTTGTGTTGATAAAGTATCAGTTGCTGTTTAAACAGGTGCTCAATAGAAAACAGTTTTCAACTTCTTCCTTATGGACCTTTTTTTGCCAGTGCTCACTGCAGCATCCTGTTGAGGAATGCTGCCAGGAGCCATTGACACTGCATTTTGATAGTTTTTATACAAGCATTAGACAGTTCTTTGTACCAAATTCTCTTCATGTTTCTAGTTCTGCAGCTAAAAAAAGAAAAAAGCTCATGTTCCCATTTCTTTTGAAAGTCATGGATTTGCCTACATTTTCTCTAAGTTTATAGTCCTTTCCTTCTGGAACAATAATAGATACGGATTCACTAACAAGAGGATACCTGAAGGAGGTTGTAGCCAGGTGGGGATTGGTCCCTTCTACCAGGTAACAAGTGAGAGGATGAGAGGAACTGGCCTGAAATTGCACAAGGGAGGTTTAGGTTAGATACTAGGAAAAGCTTCTTTATCAAAGGGTTGTCAAGCATTGACCGGGACAGGGTGTCCAAAGCAGTGGTGAAATCACTATCCCTGGAGGGATTTAAAAAACATGCAGATATGGTGCTTTGGGACATAGTTTAGTGGTGTTTTGGCACCACTAAACTATTTGATAATATTTAAGGTCTTTTCCAACCTAAAAGATTCTGTGAATCTCTGAAATCATGGAATGGCATGTTACATACAAACCTTACAGCAAATCACTAATAGGCAGTTCCTGAAGGATTTTTAAACTTAATTCAACATTTCCTTGCTAGATTAGCTTTCATCTCCTATATCAGTATAATGAAGGTTTACCTATAAAGTTGTATATAAAGTAATATCATATAAAGAATAATGTGTATAGTTGCTGTTTGACTCTTTGATAATTATTATAATTGTTAATCCTTAAAGATCCAAAAAGCTATATGAAACATAATTGGTATTTTAAAGTTCTGCTATTTTTATCCAACATACTCTAAATATAGTCTAAAGTTTACTTTATTTAAGAATGAGTAAAAAGACACAGATGTGTTTAAATGGATTAATATTCTTCCATGCACAGCTGTATATTTCTTAAGAACAGTTGCATCAGTTTAATTTGCATTTGAATGTTTACTTATGGAAATTAAACCTATCTGAATCAGATATATTTTTTAAGGGCAACTGCATGGTGTTCAATGATGCAGTTTGAAATTACATTGTATATGGTACAGACACAACTGAGTGTGGAATGACTAATTGGAAGTTAAATGGATTTAAACCGCCTCTAGGGATGCTTCTTATAAGTATCCACACAGAATGGTTGGTAAGTGGTAACTTCTTAAGTGATGACTCTCAGTAAGTGCTAGTATCTTCAGGAGAAACTTAGGGCTCAGACTTGTAATCAGTTTATTAAAGCTTAATAAATGACCTTGCATCAGCTGAGGTACAACAGTGAAAGCCCAGCAGCATAATCTACCTTAAATCTCAGTGTAAGAGGTTTGAGCTCCATGGGATTTCCTGGCTGTGGGCTGAGAGCGTGCATAATGATAACAGAGTTGTTGTAACGTGAATTTGCCATGATAAAGGAGTGCGTTGGGATAAGTGTTTGTGTTTTTCCTGGTGCATTAAAAAACCTCGGTGGATTACAGCCACCAGTATGTAAATGAAGCATCTGTAGTAAGATTCTTCCAGTGGTACTGCCCAAGGCCTGCAAATTAATTACATAGGTATTTATTAGAATTTTCTTTGCAAATTCCACTAAGCTTGTGTTTAGATGTTTAAATTATATACCTTGCTGTTTTTCAAAAATACTGAACTTTGAAATCATTGCAAGTTGCTAAAGGTTCAGCACTTTTAAAAAACAAACCATGTGTTTAGGCACTTAATAAAATAGGTGAGCCTAGTTTGAGCACCCTCAAGATATGATCCATAGTCTATTACATTAATAAGAAGCCTTCAATTTATCTTAAAGATATTAACTCAGTCTGTAATTGATTCTGAGCTATTACTATATATTTAAAAATAATGCATTTTAAAGAATACCTCATTCTGCAATGGATGGACTTCTGGAGAGGTATTCACATATAGTGATCACATCTGTGTAGCTGTACAAAACAAACCAGTGACTCAACTTAGAATTGTTCAGGGACTGAAATCTGTACAATACAGGTCAGGAGGTGAAAATGCAGACTGTGTAATTGGTAGTGGTTTTGTTATTCACAGGTGTAATGTTTCCTCTGAATTGTTCTAAAAGATAAAAGATGTTGAAAACCAATATTTTGACTTGGACTCCTCTCCGCGAGGTGAAACAATGCTCCAAGCTCACCTGCTTCCCAGCAGTGTCAAAAGTAGTCTGAAGTATGTTCCTTCACTAGTGCTTGATTTAAAAAAGGAAAAGAAATCAGGATTTCAGGATTGTGGGCATTGTCCCATTGACTTGAATCCAGTCGTTTCAGTAAATACAACCCAAGCTAGTGTAGGGTACTGGTATTTTCCCTGTTAGATGAGTGCTAGGAAGTAGGCATTAAGGCCTTAGTATAATTCTGCTTGCATGGGCATTTATCTTGCCTTACAAAGATGTGGCAATGCTGCTGCAGCAGCTGCAGGAGCCAAACCAAACTCTCTTCTGTTGAAGACCCTTCAGGTGAGTTCAGATGGTTGTGGTTGGTCATGCTCAAGCATCCTTTTTGATAGCCCAAGGACAGCAGGCTGTCACTGTCATCTCTGTCCATCTGGGTCTCTGGTGTCCTGACTGAGTACTCGGGGAAGCAAGTAAGTAGAACTCTAAAGCACTCTTTCGAGGCTTCAGTAATTGCGGGAAACACTCAGGTTTTCTGTTTCTTTCACTAAACTTCTTTCCAAGTTTAAGTACTATGTGTTTTTAAAATTAAGACATACAAAATCAAGATAAAGTAGCAAGCTGGAATGATATTTTTTAGAAAATTAACAAAGTTAGAATCTTACTGTCATCTAGTACATTATTTTTTATTAGTGCATGTAAATTGTCAAACTTGGATATGATCAATTAATGAGATTACATTTGATGCAAATTTCAACTCATTGTTACTACCATCACGTTCGTATACATTGTAATAACATCTGTGTACTGAGCTAGTTCAAAAGGAACTCTGCCATGGAATGCATTGATGAGCATGCACAGTTGAGAGGAGTCTTGGAATGAGTCAAAATTGTGTATTTAATATTGAAAGGTTTTTGTGGTACTGTAGTTGTGTAAACATTGAGCTTGAAACAATAGCTCATTACCGCAAACCTTGCTGTCTTGTGAATAACAGTTTAGATAACAACCCCAGACTGAATAAAGGATAGGTTTTGTTTTAATTCTTTATTTCTTTCCAGATTTCACTTTCTTCCATTAATTACTGAGCAGAAATACTAGGCTGAGAAAACTTCATTGTACCTGTTTCAGAGGTGAATATAATCTCAGGAAAAGAAATCCACATAAACAATATAAAACATTTCTTATTCTGAGGTTAACAAGTAAGGAAGAGATGACAGAATATTAAAGAACTAGTAGTTTCTTATCAATCCCTTACTCAGTTTTTTTTTTCTCTTTTCAACTATACTGATAATTTTTACTTGAGGAGCCTCCATTTGTATTTCACTTCTAGCTCATGTCTTCTCTGGCCTTATTTTAGAAGACAAAAACGTACTTGCATTTTCTTTCATTTTTTCCTCCTCTTTCGAGGTATATGTTTTATGTTAGCATTACAATCTGTAGGAGAAAGGGTCCAAGACACTACCTGAAAGCAGAGGTTTAAGAGTATGTGCTGCAAATGTCATTATGTGACTCTGTTTGTTGATAGACAGTCTCTTTGTCATCCTTCCAAAAGGCTGATGGGCTTATTTGGATATTATTTGAAACTAAATTGAGGTAGGAATAAAACCCGGGCAAGTGTTTGTATTGGAAGTGTAAAGGAACCCTTTCAGGACACCTATGAATAATGGTGTCAGCAACAGAAGGAGAAATAGGACTGCTCCTGATGTGTTTCCTTTCACATTTATTGCCCTAGTTTTTCAACAGCAAACTGGAGGCTGGAAGATGCTCAGTGGCATCATACAGTGCTATGGCTTTCCTGAAGAGCCTTTCCCAATGTTATCCAGGTAGGAAAAAGCCTTTGAACCCTTTTATAGATGTGGCTGAGTGTGGCTTTTTCTGGTAATTCTTTTCCATGTTTTCTTACTCAGAAAGAGGGGCAACTGCCTCTTTTCTAGAAGCCAAGATCTGAAAGTGGGTAGCTTTAGTAGCTGTCTTTCATCATTCTGCTTGGAGGAAGAGGTCAGGCCACTTCACAATGATGAAGACTGATGTATCACGGACAGGGTCAGAAGCAGAATTTGCTTTATTCTCCTAGAATTACATTAACTCTTAAAGAGCTGAATTTTGCTCCAATTTATGTTCTATAGGCAATATCTTCACTGACTTTTGTGGATCAGTTTACAGGTAAAGCATCTACTGTCAAGCAGAAGAGATAATCTTAATCACTGCTTATATAAATCTGTTTTTTCCACCTATCATCACTTTGTGAACAACTGTCTCTTGCATTTTCCTTCTTCAGAGCTTTAGTTTTTTCTTCAGTCTGCTTTAGTCACTGAGTTGCATAAAATGTCCTTCTTGTAGCCAAGGTAGGAATTATCACAAGATTCCAGTGCATAAACTTTCCTACATTGCATAATGTGTCCATTCATACTGGCAAATTCAGTTGTGTGAAATACATGGCATGGAGTCTGTTCTAAATCCTTCACTGATGGCAGGTTTGTCAACAGGCCCTTCTTGAATCCTCTTAGCAGAGAGAAGCTGGCAAGGTCAGGATCCCATAGTGAGCGTGGTGGACCAAATGCTTGGCTGAACCTGGATTTTGCTAAGAATCGTGAAGGTTTCAGAAGATTACTGCCATATGATAACGAAGCAGTGCCCTGTCTTACTGCTTAGTTTTTGCATGCCAAGTCCCTTTGAAGCCAGTGCCGTGAAGAGCTATGTCCTGTACTGCCCATATGCAAGACCAGGTTGAAACACATTGCTGCTCTAAGTACAGAAAGGCTGACGTTGCTACAGCTCTCTCTACCAGTGCCATGGGTGTTGAGACATTGTTGGTCTTTAATGTCATTAACGTGTCATGATTAGTAAAAGTAATGACTTCTGCTCTGATTTAATATCTTGACCCAGATCTGACAATCTCAGAATGAGAATGAGAGTTTCCCTTCTCCTCCTTGACAGGTTACGTGCTTTTGTTTTAGACAGAGTTGATCTCTGATGCAAATGTACAGCCACTTTACAGACAGTATTTCTATCTCATGAAAAAGATTTATTAATTCCGAAAGTCCCTTTCCTTAGTGACTCTCTTAAGCAATTTGTATTAGCACCATCTTTCTTATCCATTTCCTTCTGGAAAGGTTCATGAACTAACAGTGTAGTTAACAGTGAATTGACAATGCATGCATAGAAAGGTGAGTCGATGCAGGTCCAGAAAGTCCTAACAGTGACACAATGTTCATGTTGCAAAGATTTTGTTGTTGTTGAAATCCAGTAAATAAAACTGGAGCTTTCAAACTGAATGTGGCTCCTACTTAGAACAGTTTAATCCTTTGTTTCCTCTAATAGGATAATGGAAGAGTATTGAAAACTCACTTGTCATGATCATACTCAGTTCATAATGAACCACAGTGCAGCAAATTTTGGGATTCTATCCAAGGTAGTAATTCTTATGACTTCTGATCATGTTTTTATTGGAGATTCTCTCCCAGGGATTTGGAAACTATTCTAAATTCCTATAAATGTAGGACATTTTCAAAACTGTCCAATATAGTCTGTTCCCATTGGTTGCAGTCAAAGGCAGTTTTACTTCTGACTTCAGTGATAGATTTATGTGCCTACTCTACACACTTTTAACATTCAAGTTGCCCAGTTGTTTTAAATTTGGATGCACTTAACCCTGACAATTGTACTTAGCTTAATAGAACTCCTTCTGGATTTGGTTCTTGACCATATCCCATGACCAGTATAACCTTGCTAATAAGGAATCATAAACTTATAGGTGGTTTCATCTGACCTAACTTTCCATGGCAGTGCCTTTATACTCTCACTTTTACCATTTGATAACCATTTTGTCTTCCTTGAGCAAAGACACTGGGAAACATTTCAGGTCTTAAAGGAAATTCAGTGTCACGGGATTTGAAAGAGGTTTCTTCTTGAACATTCCCATTATCCAAAGAATACATGAAGGGAATATTTATGGTACCATGAGGCTTCATATAAGAGTAATTGATTGGAAGGTAGTATTTTAATGTTGAGATCAGTGCTCTATAAGAGACTTAATTCAGAATTGCCTTGCTTTGAATACACTAGTAGGTGAGATAATCATTTAGTTGGTCACAGAAATGACTGGGAATATCTGTCTGTTTCCTTGTTATTCTTCCCTTCATTCTCTGCTATTCTTTTCCTCTAGGTCTTCCCATTGAAATTCACCATGCAGAACAGCTGCCCTGGGCCAGCTCCTGCTGAGCCAGGCTGATGGGAGAGCACAGATTTTTGTTGCTTTTCTGTGCTAGGTTGTGGGTGGGTGTTGCACATAATCAACCCAGACAAAAAAAGAAAAAAGAAAAAAAGCAAAAAAGCACTAAAACCAAAACAGAGCCTGAGCACTTACTTTTGGGGAGGGTGGGATGGTGTTCTGGGAAAATACAATTGCTGTGTATTCCATCTGTGCCGGCATCCGAGAGGAACGGTTATTAGAGTAGGACCCAGAGCATCACACCTGCAGTCCAGTCTCTGTGGGATCAGTAATTACATGTTAATTAACAAGTCTGGAATGAGTGAGAGTTTGCATGTCAGCAGATAATCTGTATAGTGACTAATAAACTGCAGAATGTTTTCAATTAGCAGGCTTGAAAAGGAAATCCCAGTGAGTGTTTTGCTTGGTTGGGAAAGGATGGAATGAATGCACTCTGTTGTTAGTTACCCTCCAAATAGGCAAGCGGCAGATTTAAAAACTACATCGTAAAGATTAAGATCTGAGAAGACATATGCTTAAGTTACTTGCTACTACTGTGCGTTGATGAAATCATACAGAGTAACTTCAGTGAAATGAAATTTTTCACTTGGTTAAATAAGAGCAAACATGGAAAAAATCCATTCTTGCATACATTCTTTCAGCCTTTAAGGTCTAAAATGTATTTTTATTGCAAGTTTTTTAATGGGCTGAAGTAGGGACAGCTCCAGAACCTGTTCGCTTGGGATGGAACCAAATGTTGCATTTTTTTCTTTGGAACAAATTTTGGGAAGCAGTGACTACATTCCACCTCTGTTAGGCTTTTCACTGTGATCTCCAGGTGTTAGGTTCCCTCCATTATATGTTTACATAGTAATGTAAGGAGAACTTATTTCTCGATGACCTGACTTGTCTGCTTTAACTTGACTTTATTTCTGTTCTGTCCATGTTTGCAGTCAGGGGCAGCATTTGAAAAGGTAATTTACAAAAGTGTCAGACCAATTTTATAATTTTAAAATTTTTTTTCCCCCTAGGATGATATTAGAAGAGCAGGCAATCTGGGACCCTGCTTTTTGGTTAGCTACAATAAGGAGAGCTTATGCAAGGGAAGAATGATGAAAAATTTGTTTGGGATGTTACAATTCATAGAAGTGAATTATAAAACTTTTGCATTAAGAGCTTCAAGATATGTGGTACATAATTTTGAACAACTTTCAAGCACTGCAGATGGATTAGAACCATTCAAATAAACATGAAGTCATAGTTTCCAAGATAATTTTTGATAAGTGAGTTGTATTCAAAATTAAAGTGAGTCAGAGGACGTATATTGTGATGGCCACGATGTATTTAGAATTACTGTTATGGAGATACAATCAAAATATAGATGATTTTCAGCCTTGTGAATATCCAGAACTACCTGTCTCTGACTCCATGTTGTGCGGCTGCTTTTAATGTTTTGTCCCAGAGAGATGCTTTTGGGAAAGGAAAGCTGTCAGTGACCTGCTTTGTACACTCTTCATCTGCATGGCTCATCCTCAGCTCCCCCAAGCAGGACTGGAGCTGTGTGGAGCCCTGGCTGGGCTGAGCTACACAAGCAGGATATAAACTCCACTCCTGTGCTATTGCCACATCATATAACTCTGATAATGAACATTTTGCAGCAAGAGATTTTTTTTTTTTATCTTAGAACAAGTGCAGCTGGGATATGAATAATGTCAACAGTTGTAGCTTTTCTTCTTAATAATCATCAGTCTTCAGGTTGGCAGTGAGCTGTTGGCCTGTCTGAAGTACAGAACGTAGCATCCCTCCTTTACCTCCTGGGTGGTTCATCTTACCCAATTTAACCACTGAACTAGTTGTGTTCAAGGCATGAGTTGCCCTTTTTGGACCTTCTGTCAACATCAATTTCCCTCCCTCACCCCCATCCCTCAGATTGTTGCTGCCACTTGTAGGGAAGCAAGGCAAAGACACATGGGAAGGTGCTAGATCATTCCACATGGTGAGATGCAGCAGAGTTGGGCCAGTACCTTGAAAAGTCCAGATGCTGTGAGAAGTTTTCCCCAATTTCTCTTCTATGTTTTTCTGCAGATCCCTTCCTGGTTGCTACACTGAACCGATATTTGATATACGAGTTCTTAATACACTCTAAGGCATCATCTCCTTCACGGAGCTAAAATTTTTATTACCTTGTAATTAATTTGTATGGTTCTCTGTAGCACCTGTTAGAAAATTAAATTTGATTTGGCCAAGCCCCTTCTAGGGCAGGCAGGCAGGTTTTCTGCCATTTCAGATAAACCAGGATCCTTCAAGTTCAAGACTTCAAGACTTTTCAGTTCTTACAGGGGCTTATCAGTGCTCACCTCCATCAAGTGCATGATAGTAGGTTATCCTTAATTAAATTAATCTAGTTCAAGATCTTCCCCTCCTCCCTTCCTCTTTCCCCCTCCTTCCCCTCCTATATTTTGGAAGGATACCTGACCTTGTATCTCACTCAGATCAGCTTGCAGATTTTTTAGTCTTCTCTTGTTATTTTAAATCCAGGATTTGTTGGAGCCCAAGAAACGGTTTATGTTTTTCACTCTGCAGACAGCATGCATCTAGAATTATGTCCTCACAGGTCATTGAAGTTGAAGCTGTTGTACCAGCCACCTCTTTTCACACTGTCGGGGAAAAGTAGCACTGTACAAGATTACTAGTACCTCAAATCAGCAGTGGGTGTTCCTAACACATGCAGTCCTTCACATGTATTAATGTGAAGATTTGTATTTACGAACACTGAGGTTGAAATTAGGAATTAGAAATTCTTTGGATGCAAAATGTTATTGTGGTCATCTTGTGTTGATCCTTTGGGTTTTCCACCAGTCTGACAGCTGTTCATAACTTACTGCTCAGAATGTTTGTAAAGTGATAGCAAGTTATATTTTTCCTCCCTTACATGACTTGTTCCATATTGAATTGATCTAATTCAATTATTTTTAAAGTAATTTCTCTCCTACTTTTGGGTACATGTAGAAATTATCTAATTACTTGTGATTCCTCTTAGAAATTTGCACACGTTATGTTATACAAAATGCTAAAATAGAAATGCCAGTGAAACAATAACAGCAGGACAGGACTTATAAACTGCTGTGAAATAAAACCACATGGAACTGGAGTGTAAAGGACTTGACTTAGGTTTTCAAATGTTCGGCTAACCTCATGGAAGTTCATTTAACTCCTCTGTACCTATTTGTCTCTTGTTTGCCATCACCCATGTGATTTACAGTTTCTAGAAATTCCTCTCACAAGTGTCTCTCAAATGCTCTGAGACACTTGGATGCCAAAGAACTATAAATATTAGCAAACAGTCTTCCGTTCATATTGCTGTCTGAACTGGGGTCACCACAGCTTTAAAAACAGGCTTTCAAACCATGCAGTCTCAAATTAGAAGTAGTTTTAAAAAGCTGACGCTTTTCCCAAGATCTATAAAATCAAATAATCCCAAAGAAAAGCTGATGTCCTTAATTCATCTTGCTTTAATTTCTGCAATGTTAATGCCTCTTGTCCAGGCTGTCAGCGTGGCTCCACGGTGAATCCCTCTGTATCCTGTTTGCAGGGGCTGCTTGAAATGCTGTGGGATTCCTGAGCTGAGGTGCCTGGCCAAAATCCTGTCCTGCTGTCTGCAGTGTGAGAGCGCCTTACCCCACCAGGCAGGGGGCCATACTCAACCTGCTGGGTTTTAACTAGGCATCATGAGTCAGACACTTTACTGTTAAAAGTACAGGGTTTGGGCTATTTAATTATTTGTTAGCTGTAAGAATCTGAGGACTCATGAACCGTCTCTTTTGAGGAATGCAGTGATTTCATCAGATAAATGTTTAAAGCAGGGCTAAGATAGCAGCCAACCACAGCAGAAAAATATTTTTTCCTTTGAGATAACCTCTTAAATATATACATATTTAAAACCATTTTATCTTTTCTGTCTGATTCTAAGCACCTCTTCTGTCAGCAGCAGACAGAATTAAAAAGAGAAAACCCTCAGTGGATGCCTTTCTTTTTTTTTGTGAAACGTGTCAGATGATAAGCAAAATGTAACTGGGTATTTATTTTACTTTTCATGTGCCCTGCAAACTGTGGAAGGCAGCAAGAGATAGCTTGAGCAGCAACAGCCTGATAAGCCTGGCTTTTCCCTTTTTGCTGGCTTTCTGTTTACTTTACTTCCTTTGAGGGAACACTGGGCCAGAGACCAAATGTCTTTACTCATCTGGGAGATTTTAGAGCTGCTGGGAATAGACTGGTGTGAAAAGCAACTCCTTGATTACAAGATTTGTAGGTAAATGTTACCCTTGCAATAATCACCATTTCCCCTTCATCTCCTCCACAGCACATTCTGTTCTAGCAGTCCTTAACAAACAATAATAGCAAAAATAAGGCGTATTTTTTTTACACTGGTTATTTTCTCTCTCCTTACTGAAAAGGACACATAATGGAATGAATCTGGCTTCCCATCTGTTGCTAGGTGCAATTCAAAGTGGCAGTTTTGACCTATAAAGATTTGGCTGTTTTGCGTCATGCTTACCCTAGAGACAGCCTCTCCCCTTTAATTTCTCTGTGTCTCCATTTTCCATCTGTGAAAAATCAGGATAACACTACTTTTCTACTTCATAGGGATTTTACAAGGACACATTTATTAACAGGCACAAAGCATAGGCTCTGTATCAGACATCATGCAAGTATCTGTGGCTAAAAACTTGCTGCCACCCTCGGTCCCACAGAACCCGAGTTGATTGACTTTTGTTATGTGGCAGAAGGTGATTTGTTGTCCTAGGCTGTATTATGGATGTCCAGCTATGAATCTTGCCATTTTTAAACACATTCATAATAGGATACTTGCAAGTCATCCAGCTGAATTTGGTATTTCCCATTCAATAGTTTGGAACATCCCAGGGCTATGAAATTAACCTATCATTAATGTATCATTAAGTGTGTTTACAGGTTGCACTTGTGGGTCCCAAATAAAGTCAGGGCCAGTGGGAACCACAAACTATTGGACTAGAAGAGGTGTGTGTGAGATACTTGCTTATGTGGGAATGGTTTCCTCAGAGCATGTGTCTCCAGAGTTGTGGTTGCCTGCTGTATTAGAAGGGAAGTAGTTCTTCAGCTTAGCTCCATAAATCAGTAGTTCTCTGGTGCATTTTTGCAGTCACATGCAGATCAGGTTTAAGCAGTTCAGCATGCCTGTTTGAGAGAAGACATCTCCAGGGCATGTTGGTTGATCAAAGTGATATTTTAGACTTGTACTAAATTTTGGACTTAGTCCTGCAAGAGTTCAGGGCAGGGGTAGGGGTGTTTAGAGGAGCTGTGGCTTTACAGCAGCAATCCTTCAATAGAGACTCAGGGTATTTCATACCTCTCCTGTTTCCAATGTGATTGTGGGAATGACAAAACTCAGGTGCAGCAGTGATAGCAGTTCTGCAACTGAACAGCGGACAGGGCAGCAGCATTCCTTGCGGATGATTACAAGACATGGTCCATCAGCTAGAAGGATTGACTTGCTCATTGATGTGGGCTCTGTGCCTACCAGCTCTTTATAACCCCTAGTAAAATCTTTGGAGTCTTATTTCCAGGCTGTGCTAAGCATGGCTGGTGCATATGATGTTAGCCCCCAGTGGGGATATTGGTAGCTATTCCCAGTCTCACAGTGACAGAAGAGATGCAGGCTGTGCCAAAGTAGCACAAGGGAAACTGTTAAGAGGTCTGTTAAAGATCATTGCAATGTTTTAGGTTTTTCATCATATTACATCCAAATATTCTGTTTTTTAAATAATATTATCTTTGTAACAGTAATGAAAATTTACCTTGTTTAATAAGAAACTGTTCTATTAAAACTCCATTGTGTTATGTGTGTATGCCTACACAGGCTTTGCAGAAGATGCAAAGTCTTCTCTTTACCTCTCTAACTCCCCTTATTTCTATTCTTTGTGGTTATAATAAGTGTAGGATTTTATCCTTTTTAGGTTTAGCTACCTTTTAAGAATCTGGTGGAGAGAATTTAGAATAAATAGATAAAAGGAAACTGCAGCAGAGCTTCCCAACTTGTGTTTAGAAACATGTTACCATAACTACAAAGAAGTGGTTAACTAAAATTTAGCTTAAAATGTATTCACTTTAGTTAACTAAACAAAACAGAAGCCCCTTCATTTGAACATCAATGATGTGGAAGCCGCAGTTTTGAGGTTTGGCAGTGACACAGCTCTTGAGAACTGGAAACGAGTATCAGGGAAAGATAGAGACAGGGCCTCATCCTGCAAAGCTTTACTGATTTGATAGCTCTTCCTATTTCCTTAGGGCATGTTTGCCTGTAGCACTGCATTCCAGTGGAAAGGATCTTAATTTTGCTCAAAGGATGGGGTCAGGAGGAGGTGACATCTCCCTGCATATGAGGGAGCAGGCAGGTCGAGCCGCAGTGAGCCTCCTCCCGCTCCTCCTGCTGAGGCAAGGAGCAGCGCTTCAGCAGGACCATGTGAGTGATCTCACAGCACCTCGTTAGCATGGGATGATGGCTTTATTGGAGGAGCGAGTCATAAAAAAGCTTCCTCTGGTTAAAAATGAGCAGTTTTATTTTAGTGTGATGACAGCCTGATACTGAGGATTGAATTTTTGTGTTGCAACTAGTTTTGTGTGTATGCAGGCAAGGGAAGGGAGCTGTGGACACACTTAGCTTGAAAGCAGCTGCTGCAGGGGGTGAAATCCAAAGAAGGAAAACCTGCTGTGACTTTTTTATTTTTATTTTTTAAAACTTCCGAGGTTTTCATGGTCCTGTCAGCTGAATGAATGTCTCTTTGAGTAGCAAACTGCTTATGTGGAAGTCCTGGCTCTGAATCTCACTTAAAAGTGATCATTTGCAACTATGGGTGAGCTAACTACCAAGGATGAAGGTTTCAGATGCAGTTTTTTTACTGCTAGTCATAAAGCAAACATTTAATTAAGGTATTGCACAGTCCTGTATCCTGTCATCATGGAAATAGTCTACAGAAGGATGCAGTGTTACCTGTTCCAGGGGAAAAAGCTATTGTAGGAAAATGTGTCAAAAAACTTCCCACATAATGTAATACCAGAGTTTAAAAATGCACGCTCACCTTTCATGTGAACATCCCAAAGTGCTTTTCAGATGGAGAAACTGGAACCCAGATTAATGACGCAGTACTTCTGGTGCTTTATTACAATATATTTATTTCATCTTTATTTTGTATGTTGTTACCTGGGAAGACCAAGCCTGGGTTTTTGTTAATGGTTCACACCAGAGAAGTGCCCCCACCCTGCCCTGCTCTGGAGGTCTCCAGGTGCTTCTACAGTGTAAAAAATGTATGTCAGCAGTCACCTGCTTGGGCAGGGGCACTGCCAACAGAACCCAGGCTCCAGGGCAGGTTTACCTGGACACCAGAGCAGATTGCCTCCCCAGTGTTGGTCTTCGTCACTTAACTCCAAGAAAAACGCCACAGAGAAGGAGCCATGTATTTGCTGAAAACAGGGTCAGCAGGATTGTTAAATTTAGAAGCACAGTACATACATAGCTCACCCCAAAATACACGTGAATAACTGCTGTCTGTCAGAAGCTAATATACCTGTCACTGTATAACCTCGGGTGTGCACCATGAAGATTATCGAAATTCAGCAGTAGGAAGAGGCCGGGCCTCTCTACCTGCCAGGGCGGCGCAGGATGGAGGGATGGAGCTGGGAAGGGACCTGACCCAGCCTCCGAGCAGCGGCTCGCTGTTTGCGTGCCGGCCGCCAGCAGAGGGCGCCGGGAGATGCCAGTCGGGTTCGGCGCTTTCCCAAAGCCCAAGGGAACCCACGCCGATCCCAAAGAAACCCGCGCCGACCGTGCGACTGACGCCAACAATGTGTTGCTTTTGCTGCCACGGTGCCTCACCCACCAAGCGCTTAGGGCAGCGGGAGTTACCAGCAGGCAGATTCAGTTCTTCAGCACGTATTGCAGAGCTCCTGCTTCAGGTCAGGAGGTCTTTCTCTAACTCCATTGGCAAACAGAGCAGTAGTGCTTGTGGTAGAGGATTTTCTGCTGAAATAGCAAATAATATACGCAGATAATGAGTTGGGATATGCATGCATCTGTAATTTGGGTATGCATATGTAATATGCATATTTAGAGAGTAGGTGGGGAAGGGGAGAAAGTGTTACAGATCTTGTATAGTTCAACCACCTTGATTGGAGATGAACCTAACTGGAAATACTGTATTTCTGTCCTCATTGAATAGGGTTGTAGGTGCAGCTATTCTCTATGACGTCCCTACTCTTCTGGATGGTGTGATGTACAACTGGAACAGATATACAACCTGCAAGGGAAGAACTAATTAAAAAGGAACTAATTTAATAGAGGTGTGGGCAGATCAGTAAATAAATTGATCAACTCTATGTACTCAAATTCTTGTGTGAGATGCTGTGACCCTGGGGCTCTGGCCCATTCTCTATCTATATCTGCCTATATGTTTAATCTATATTTTCATGTGATGGCTCCATTTAGCTCCCATTCTTTGTAAAATAACTAACACAGTAGTGCCCAGGTTATTATCATGTCATATCATACCCAGAGGCCCTGGGTATTATCATGTCATGAATAACAGTAATGTCATTTCCACCTTTAAAGCCTGTCCTGACCTCATCATGTTCTATAAATATCGATCTTTTAAATGGTGTTCATTGTTACTCTTCATAAAAACTGCAAGAGAACCATCAGCTTGCCACGGAGAATATTGAATCCTAGAGCAAACAGACCAGTTACGACCATTTTGGGGTGTTTAGGTGCCTTTGTATTCTTCAGGTTAAAGCGCTATTTATTCTTACTACTGTTGACCTGATTTTGATCCTAGTTAATGTCTTGCAGCCATTTAATGGAATATATTGAGTAGAATAATAAATTCAGTCTTACAGAATGATGCTATAAGAGCAGTTTAAAGAAGTTCAAAGATGGAATTTATTTTGTCTGTGTTGTTGGAACTCCTGTGTTTGAGTGTTTAGAAACTTGATATGCCTTTCTAGCAAGTGAATAAATCAGAGAGAAGCTAGAGCCTTATACTGGCAGTCCCTGAGTAGCTTCTCCTTGGAGGTAAATCAGTGAGAGGTAAAAGGTGTTGAATGTCTTCAGCTATTTGTGGATATAGAACAGATCAGAGTGGGACAGAATAGAATCCATCCATGAATTGAGCCACCAAAAATGATTTTCAGTCAACACACAGTTTCTGCACATACTATAATAATAAAGAACAGGGGTGGCTGTATCAGAGGTCATAAGGAAAAGCTGAATGTGTTAAATGTTCACATCTGTCAATCCTGTTCTTTTTAGGAGGGATGGAAAATAGCTGAAGAAATCATGATGCCTGTCCCAAATTACTCTATACATGCCACGGGAAGTCTCTAGGGATGGTATTTGATTCTGAACACACTATCTTTTCTCATCAGTCATCAAATTGGCATTGCACGCTGTTATCAACCAGTTTTTTTGTGAAACACACAGAACCTTCACAACAATATAAGGCCCTGGGTGAAAATCTCTGTGGCTCACAACAAACACTTCATGAACAAAGCAAAATTCATACTCTGATTTTTTTTCTGATGATGATCTGAGCCCTGTACATATAATACACAAACATATCAGCAGCTATAATCAAAATGAGAGTTAATAGGGAGCCTAAAGACATGAAAATATTTCATGAAACCTACTCATGAAAGTGAGCATTTTGTAGATGGCTCCTTGGAACAGTGAGATGCACTTACATATGAGCACTTACATGTGATTCCTGTAACCTGACAGGGTGCATGAAGCTGCTCTTACCGGAGAAGGGAAAAGGCTTCCTAGCTGATACAGTGCAGTTTCTTAAAAGGGTAATTGGTGATTATAATTTTTTGACAAATGCTTTCGATTGTACCAAAATATATATTTTGGGATTTAAAAAAATGCTGATGACTGAAGATAAGTATTTTTATTATCTTGCAAACTGTAAAGGCTATAGGCATAATACTGTCTGACAGATTTCCACTGACTATGGTGGTATAGGACCAGAAAATTTTTCTCTATTTAAGGGAGAAACCACTTTGGCTTTTTCTCTAGTGATTAGGATGTTTAACTTACTAGACACACATTTGCTTTTTGGTTTGTAAATGTATATTGTTTATCTTACGCTGTTTTTTGATCAAACTAAGTAGACTTCTAGTTTTATCTGCTCTCCTCTTGAACAGAAAGTGGAAGCTTATATTAAATATGGTATTTTTAATGGACTCTTAAAAACAAGTATCAAAAAAGAAGTATCAGAAATATCCAAATTTTTAGAAAACATTTGTTTTTTTATTTTGTAAATATTATATCTGCATTTCAAAAGTATGGCACCCATCCCTTTTGAATATAGACATAGACAACAGAGACACAGGGAAACATAGACAAGGAAGACAGAGAAATGAGTCCATGTATTCATCAAGTTTTTACACTGAAAGATATGATTCTTCTGGTGTTCTGTTTTCTATACATGGTTTAGAGCTTATATTAATGTACAATGGAGGCACATGTATATAAACCCTCAACATTTGGAAACAAAATCAACTTTCTTATAGTCTGTACAGAGTTTTTAAAAAAGGACCAAATTCTCTTCCTTGCTGTTCAGCAGAAGGGGCTGTTTGCAACCAGATAACAGCATTTCTAGCAGAACTTTGCCAGATGTGTAGTAATGCCTTTGTTTCAGTTTGGGAAGGTTTTAAAAATGGCTTTTCTAATTCAGGATATTTTGATATTAAGTAAATAATTTAAAAGATTCTGGATTAGGATGAATGCCTTTAACAGTTGTATTTTAAATTAAATAAGATTAAAATATTATTTTTTTTCTTCTGCCTATCTCCAAGTTGCCCATCAAGTAATATTTTTGGTTGGCTTCAGATTCTTCCCTATGTAAAGTCACAGGGGTCAGCAGAATTAATATATGCAAACGTTTTTGCCCAGTGTCATTTTTGGTAACTTAATTTATGCTTAATTGCTCCACATAATTACAAAGAGTACTTTAGTGGTAGTTTATGAGACATAATCTCAATGAACCATTGCTAACACCATGGCTCCACAAATGAAACATTGCATCACACTCTGCTAGTTCTGGTACCAATTTCTGTGTTAAATAAATGAAAGGTGCCATGAGTAGCTCAGTCTGTGAAAAAGAGTCATTTCTCCCATACCACATGAAGATTACTTGCTCCTTGTATAATTTCCCTGCCCTGAGTGTAACAAGATTCTGTATAAGCCATCTCTACAGTCAAAGAGTACCTTGTCAGTGAGGCTGGTGTATTCCTGTTTGTTATCTCTGGGCTATGGGTGGTTATAATAATGACACAGTACTGGGCACTGGTGTTGTTATTGTACTGGAAAATGTGCTGCTCACAGGTAGCATTTGTCCAGTGCTGGTGCTGCAGGGGGCTATGTGTTTTAACTTTGGAAACAGCATCTATTACAGAAGATTATGCTGGCTTAAATTGATATTGCAACTCAGAACACTAAAGAGAATGACACCACCAGCAGCTGTGGAATAACTCATACCTACTTTGTAGGTTATCTAGAAATATGTCTGTCTATTAGTATAAAAATTAGCAGTAGATTTGTATTCTGTTTTCTTCAGCTAGTCACAATATTTTCCTTTATTTCTCTGTATTGCATGAAGATTTTCGAGGTTTCTTTCAAGCTATTTCCTTAAATATTTGATTTCATTTGTGTCATGTAAATACTAGTAATCTAGAGCAAGATTCTGGTCTGCTTTCATTTGCCAAGGTGTGGAGTAACTGCTCAGCTGAACTGTTCTGAACTTGTGTGGCAAGGGAGGTAACGGTCTGATCCCTACCAGAAAAGGTGAATTGTAGTCTCCCACTTGATTCATGTGCATTGTTCTCATTATCCTTAATGGATGTAGCGGACATGTATTAGGGGAATAGGCCCTATTAGGAACTGTCTAAGGAGTGAAATGAAAATGATAATCGCTTTGTCTTGGATGAGGTATTGTATTTATTCGATGGGATTTTAAAGGCTATTTTAGTGTTTAAATTATCTGGTGCATTAGAGAACGGTTTAGATAGGCTTTGGTTGATTGACAGTGGTGGGTATGTTTTAGAAAATTATTATACACATTGGGACTTCAATTTTGCTGTGAATTATGTTATTTTTGGAGATGTAAATTGCATTCTCTCCCAGAAGAGAGAAATAATGTGCTGCTTATTTGATTTTTAGCAATAATTAAAACGATGTGTTAAATTAGGCGCAGGTATTGTCATGAAACAGGACAAACTTACTTGTGTGGGGGAGTTCAGAATTTTTGACAAAGCCATAACTTTTTTGTAGTAAAATAAACTGTGTACCTTGTGGTTTGTGTCCTAGAAATCATCCTTCTCCATGTATATCATCACATAAGAAGGCCAAGTTGTCTGGCAGAGAGACAAGGCAACAGAGCTGTTCACTGAGATGGACGATGGATGCACTCCAAATGGGAATTAAACTAATTGAAGTGGACTAGAGCTATTGCCTTGCCTTACACTTAGCTGACACAGAAGACTGTAATTTTGAATGCTGTTGATCCTTTAATTTTCATCCCTTGCCATTTAGATCAGACGAGGCTGTGACTGAAGCAGTAAGTACCTACGTAAGGGTTTTGAGGGAGGATTCACTGCCAGCTGCACAGTGCCGAGATCTGCAGGTTACATTTCACTTCTCAGATCACCAGGCTGTGTGGTAGGGCTGTAGGAGGGAAGAAGGTTAAAATAAAAATCATTTGGTCTCCTTGTTATTTGGACTTCATAGCTTCCTACCAGCAACCCCAATTTAGTTCAGGTTGTTTTTTCTCCCCTAGAGTAGAGAAATAAGTAACGTTTGTTACAGCTGATGGGAAGCAAATTGAGTGCAGTGGAGTGGGTGATCTTTATTGAGAACTAGGTGGCAAAGTCACATATCACCCTGTGTGCAAGAACCTGCAGCGTAAAGATCCTCTTTCCTTCCTAACCAGAGCAGGGGGCGTCATGCTAGATGGATGGAGTGAATGTGTGAGGACTTGGAGAGTTCTTTCATGCTGTAATGGAGAAGAATATTAGATAAACGGTAATCTCCAAGGGATATCAAAGGACATTTTATTAGCCAGTTGACAGCTTTGTAAAGAGAAAGAAAAAGACTTAAGTGTGAGTATTATCAGTGCCAAGTAAGATGTTTCTAAATAGGGCTCTAGGTGTTTGCATGTGCATCCTGGAAGGCTCTAAGCACAAGGTGTTCGTCTGAAGCACAGGTGTGGGATTTGGAACAGCATTCACATAATTTCCTAAATTCCAGCAAAGACAAACTTACCATATCAGGGATCTATGGAATTAAGACTTAAATTAGTTTCTGTTGTACAGCATTGTCTACAGATGCTCTGTGTATAGTGAAATGCTTTGCAATTTAACCATGCCACTTCTTAATGAGGTCATCCAGTGCTTTGAGACCACTTATTATTAAGATACTGGAAGGAGTACCAAGAATGATTCTGAATTTTTTTCCCATTTTTGTCCTGGGCCTTAGCACAGAAGGCTTTTATTTAACTTTAATTACAAATCACATATGTATGCTTTAAACTTGTAAATGACAATATGTACGCATATTAAAATCTTAAAATTCAGCTGTGGTAGGAACCTGCAGTCTCTGGGGTCTCACATTATATTTCTCAGTTTTTGTGAAGTATAAGTAAAAGTTAGCAATGTGGTATTAAAATTCTGTGGAATTAAGGACCATCAACTTAGGCATCTCTCTAGGCAAACTCCAAATGAAACTGTAAACCAAACACAGAGAGAATGCAAAACTTGCAGTGTTTCATCAAAAGAACTGTGTGACTCCTATAGTCTCTACTGCTGGGAAGCACTTCATTTTTCCAAAGGCAGAGATAGCAAGTGGCCAGGTGTGGCCTCCCCATGGCTGAGTACAAGGGTGGAATGACTTCCCTGGTGCTGGTGGACACACTGTTCCAGATCCAAGCCAGAATGTCACTGGCCTTCTTGGCCACCTGGGCACACACTGGCTCATGTTCAGCTGTTGTCAACCAACACACCCAGATTCTTTTCCACTGGGCAGCTTTCCAGGCACTCTGCCCCATCCTGTAGCGCTGCCGGGGGTTGTTGTGACCAAAGGGCAGGACCTGGCACTGGGCCTTGTTGAACCTCCTACCATTGGCCTCAGCCCATTGATCCAGCCTGTACAGATCCATTTGCAGAGCCTTCCTGCCCTCCAGCAGATCAACACTCCTGCTCAACTAGGTGTAGTCCACAAATTTACTGAGGGTACACTCGATGCCTTCATCCAGTTCATCAGTAAAGATCTTAAACAGGGCCCAACACTGATCCCTGGGGAACACAACTAATGATAGGATGCTCACTGGATGTTCTGCCAAAACAGCAAATACAGAGCTGAAGGGAAATTTGAATTTGAATAAACTCAGCTCAAGATGACGAAAACATGTTTTTACCATGGTGAGAAATGTTTTGTACAGTATAATGGTAAATGGCCAAAGTGGCCAAAGAGACCAGGGTCTGCCCCAACCACACCTGAGCTTGCTGTGTCTGTTAGCACCCTCACCTGTTTAACTGCTCTGTAAACAAGAGCATTGCTTCTCTGTCACCTCAAATGGCTTTGTGCTAAGGAGCTGTGCTGTCCTGTGGGCAGGCTGCATTTCAGAGAGCCTTGGCACAGAGGAGCTGTCTGGTCTTGGGGAGTGATGTTTTCCTCTGCTTTTGAGTGTATCATATGTTTTTCACAAATGAATTTCTCAGTCTGAATGTGATGCCATGGCACGTGGATCAATAGTGTTCCTCTGTGGCAAGGTGCACTGAATGCCAAATGTCTTTGGCCGTCTGTTATTCTAAGGCAACTCAGCAGAGCCAAGAAGCCTGCACCACCACTTTCATTAGGGGTAATTATCCTTGAGCAGCTGGGATAGGAGCCGGAGCCTGAATGGTAATTAGCTCCACTGCTAGGAGATGCATTTTCATGTTTCTGTACCATTTTACTCTCTGTTTAAAGAACAAACAGGGAATTGTGATCATTCCTCAGTCCTTGCTGTTGGAGAAGAGCTTCCTGCCTACAGATCAGTTTAAATGAGGATGTTCTTTGCATGTCCATCCATGTGGTCTTGCTGCAGTGAGAAATCATCCTGCACTTGGATGGTTTGGGTCTTTGCAGCAGCAGGAACATTTTCCTATGTTTTCTCAACAGATGTGTCGCTTTATCATCGTTTTTTATGTTGTAATAAAGTAACAACTACTGCAAATCTGTTTCAGTTTTGTTATGGAGGCGGAGATATGTATGCATGTTACCCGTGAAGAGAATTAAACAGACTGGTAGAACCAAAAGCAAACCTCAGTCCAATGTAAGATTGATATGTGATGTGTGATAATATTCATCAGTATTTTCAAAATGTATATTTTCAGTATAAGTTTTGTGCTAGAATTAAATAGAAGAATAACTTTTTATTTTTAAAACATTTTCTTCCCCACAACTGTATTTGGTATTATGTTTTGGTATCAGTAAACAGCATTGGAAAAGCTTGACAAGTAGTATGTCCTTCCTGCAACATCTTTTCATGATATGGGAGAATTTTTAGAGAGATGGGAAAGAATTTGTAAAGCTTTTAACATGCAGAACAAATCTGCTCAACACTTGATGACCCCTGCTTTGTTCTTGGATAATAACAGTCATCACTATCTACTAATGTTCATCTTCAAAGCTTTTTACAAGTATTAGTTAACAAACTTTTGGAGCACTATTTAACAAATAAAAACAGGTGCATGATGGAAAACTGAAGTAAAGATGGTAGGCAATACATACTTGTCCTGTATTGTACTTCTGTGTAGACACCACTTCTTGTTAGGTTGGAAGGAAAGAAAGCAAACAAAGGATTGCTTCTGTGCTTTGCTAAGGACCCCTGAAGAATTTTGTCAGTGAGAGCAAGGGCATTCAGCATGACAATGCTAGATGCTGGGTCCGGTAGGATTTATCCTGAATGTACAGTTGCATTTTCTGGTTGCCAAATTAAATTTTCCGCGACTGGCATTTTTAGTGTACTATGTAATTATTGATTTCTGTTCACATTATGTATAAGAATAAACAATCTCTGTCTATTACAGATTTATCCATATACCCTTAGAAATACCTTATATCCTGCAACTTCAAACATTTGGAGTTTGAGTTAAGGTTTTTCTGCTTTCTGTGGGAAATCTAAGGCAAGGCTCATTTCCTCCTCCAGTTCTAGCAGAATTTCAACATACAGTATTTATGACAGTGTTGAGAATCATTGATGCATTGCATTGGTGGGAGAGGACCTCAGCAGAGCCTGAAGTGTTTGAGGGGATTGACACAGGTTTGATTTTTGCTGTATGCCTTGAGGTGTGTTTTTCACCTTTCTAAAACCCTTTGTGGAAGTCTGCTGATCTCTGGAGGGGAGGCTGTGCTTGTCTATCTCTTAATCAGTAGCAGCAGTTTTCATTGCCAGGTACATTTCTTCCTTTGATGTTTTTGCTCTGTAAACCACAAAGTCCAGCAGTTCACGTTCTGCTGTAAATGTGCTTTGTTAGTGTTGGTATTGCTTGGGCTGCTGCCTTTTTGTATAGAAAAGAATGTGGTATGAAGGCTTGGTTAGAGTGAAATCTAACAGAGAAGAGCTCAGAGGATGGAGTAGAAATGCCCTAACATTAAAATAATGATCCATTTACGAGTAACAAAATCTCTCCAAATACCTTCCCTTGCAGCAAATCTTCCCTCTGCCTTCTTCACTTTTTTTTGGCTGGTCTTTGTGTCCAGCAGCTTATTGCTTGTAGGTTGTGTGAAGTTACAACTTAATAATTGAACTTTCCTATGTGTCGGCTACATGTAGGCCCCCTGGTGCCTTGTTAAGTGCTCTGTTCCCAGTGAATGTTTTTAATTATGTTCTGGAAGATGTTGTTCAAGTCACAAGTCATTTACTTAAGGTTTGGGCCCAGCAGGTTAACCATTTTCAAATTAATTTAGGTTGCTAAACAGAAACAACCTAGATCTCCTGAATGCTGATAACTTGTACTTTCCACTAATTCTATGGAAGAAGAGATTATTTTCTGTGTTTTAAAATCAGGCAAATCGCTGGTTATATGACAGGATAGGCTGGTTCTAGTCTTCCACTTTTCAGAGATACCATGCTGAGTATGATTTTGCTAGAGAGATGTGTCTATAAAGTCTCTGATTTGCATATTTAGAAGGGACATTAATTATGTGCTAATGAAAACAGTCACCTATAAAGTTCTAGGAACAACTTCTGATCATAGATGACTAAACATGAAGATTTGTTGTTCTCTATTTTACCAGTTTTACATAAAGTAAAACATTAAAGCTGTCTTAAGAGTCTCGATCATTCCTTTGTGCATATAGATACGTACTATAGCAAATGCTGTAAGCATTGTAGATAATGAAGGTATTTGTACGTGAATGGTGGGGTTTTTTTGTTTAGATCATTTCTCTAAGGACATACGTGTTTTTATGGATCTTCACTTATATGTAATTTTTTCCCCCTTTCATTGGAAGTCATAGAACCTGTCGAATTTCTTTGATATCATTATCATCATCAGCTTTGTCCTCCACCCTTCTTAACTAATGAATGACAGCCATTAGAAACCCAGACTCAGAAAAATTGATACAGGACTGTGTGTAGCATGAAGGGCTGTTGTCCTGAGTTTTGCAGTTTCTCAGTGTTTCTCTTTGCTGTGATACTTTCTCACACATTCTGCTGTAAACATGGCCATGATTTCTTGACAACTATCTATGCTTTGTTAACTGTCTGTGTTGTTATCATTCCACTATCCTGGGTGGAGATATATGATAGATAGATGCTTTGACCAATGGAATTGAGAGGTAATGATTTCTACCTCCAATCCACGGTGATTTGAAAAAACATATAAATAAAGGCAGAGGGTTCTGCCCTCTCTCTCTTTTTGCCCTCTCCTTTGCTGTCTCTGTGTGGTCTTTCATTTAGCTCTCCTTTTAACTCCTCGGCCTAGCCGGCCTGACCCGTGCTACATGTGGTGGCCCTCGTAACGAAGTGCTACAAAGGGCAGGGATGCACTGCTGAGAGACACGGAGCTTTGCAACAGCAGATGTATATCTGGCCAAAACTAGATACTGACAAATGACAGGGGAAAGTGTTCCCCTGCCTCCCATATCCAGTTGTAAATAAATCAATAAATAATGCTAGGAGACAAGTAAACTGAAAACCTCTGAACAGATACAGATCTCCTTTAGCCAAGCTTAAATAATTTCATGAATTTTTAGTAGAGAAGAGCATGAATATGTCCTGCTGACCACTAAGGGAATGTAAGGTTGGGAGTTTGTCATGAGCATGGCCTCAGTTTATGATGGAAACATGCATCAATTATGATTATACCTGAATTTCCATAATCATAATTAGAAGGGGTTTTGTTAGCAGAAGCATTGCTTGTATTAAATGTTGTCATGGGTTTATGTAGCAAACTTCAGCCTGGGAATGTTATTATTTTTGTACCTGGGATTGAGGATTCCTGTTACTGTATCTTGAAGAACATGCAGTTTTGGTTTTTATTCACTGTTGCTGTTGATAACCTGTCCACCTTTGGGAGAACATGTTAGCTGTTTTAATCTGGTGAATATCAATACTTTTTAGTGTATACTTCAGTTTCCATCTGTGACTGTGTTAGTATAGAACTTCTGACTTCCAGCAAAGTGATCTTAATCATAGGAAGCATTGAGCTTGCAGAAAAACTGTCAGCCATAGAATTTAATTTTATAAATAGCTGTAATGCTATACTTGTTAAGATTACTTTGGGAAAATATCACTTCAACACACATCCGCACCCACCCACAGTTAAAAAGATTATGGTTGTTTTTTAGCTAGGTAAAGCCAAAAAATTACTGTCAAATACTATTCAGGTTGTTCTGTCTGGGTTTATGAAGTAAAATCTATCTATATGTAAGTGAATTTATAATAAAATTTGGATTTTCATCAGCAAATCTTGCTAAAAATATTGTACATGTAGGGGAGGGACGGGAGACATCACACCCCATGAAGTGTACAAGAGGTACAGCCCCTGACTGACTCTCCTGCAAACAAGTGGGAGAGCTGAGAGGCATCTGACAGGAAAGTTCTGTGTGGATGGAGTGCTTAGTCACCGGGAGGTGGGTGGCACTAAAAATGGGTTGTGAGACTGGCTGTGTGTATTGAGATCATATAGGTTATCTGGGTATTTGACAGCTGGGTGTTGGTGGAAACTCAGGGGCTCCTAGTGGAAGAACACATAAATAATGGGAATTTGGGCTACCCTGTCAGAAAAGCAAGTGCTTAGGAAAAAAGGGTACTGGGTGCTTGAGGAGTGTATGGTACAGCTGGGTTTGGAAGAACATGAGACTGCTAAGTCAGCAGCAGGCCCCTGAGCTGATGGTCATGCTGCCATGTGCCTGTGGTCTCTGCTAGTGGGTACAAGGCAGCTGGAGGGGAGGTCTTTGACTGTCCTTTCTCCAGAGGAGGCTGTGGCTTGAAGCTCTGGCTGTGCACTTGCTGTGTTCAGCAGGACTTGAGCTATGGGTCAGAATTGGTCTGAGGTGTGGTGAGGACCTCTCCTTGGGCGAGTGGGCAGCCCACCAGATTTCCCCAAGTGGGCCTGAAGGACAGGGGCCCTGCTTCAGTACCGGTAGGCCCTTGGATACATGGTTAAAATGAAAAAAATACCTCCATAGAGCTGGCAGGAATTGCAAAAGCTGTAGACATTGTGGATGTAGTAGTTGAAACAGTTATCAAAGTGATTGCTTCATCTTTGTAATAGGGACTTCAGCCTCTTAATTTTTAACATGTGAGACCCTCTCTTTAGTTCATTTTCCTCTGAGAACAGACATAATGTACCTCACTCAGGTTCTTCTGTCCTGCCTTCCTCCCAGGTCAATATAGATAAGAACTTCTTTCTTGTTTCCCAGCCACTGCTGAAATCTACTTCATAAATAGTCCCCAAAATTTTGCCTTCCATGTGAGGTTCTGTTTGCTTCTGAGCGGCCTGCCATAATATAGCTATCCCTGTGTGCCAGATACCTTCCTCTGTTGTTTTCTCCCCAAAGAATTCCCACTCTTCCCTGTTGCTGGGGATGTGAGGTTATGCCTCTGCCTTTCCTAAGTGACCTAGATCAAAAGTGACAGAGTTGACAAGTTATGGTAGCTTCCTCTGCAGCATCTGTCCTACTTGCCTGCTGATCTACACATGGCTTCCTCTTTTGCCAGTCTTTTTAGTCACTTCAGTAGGACAATGTCTCCTGTGATATTCATACATTGATATAAAGGGGTTTATTGGAATTCAAGAAGCAGCAGTTGCTGCTATGTATCAGCAGTAATTAACATTCTTTAACTCCTCATCCATAACAATACAACATCAAAGACCTTGAAGATAAAGGAGCAGTAGCATCTAATGGTGCAGAGACTGTTTTCACCAGTTCATACATCTGCATTTTTAAGTAAGTATTTGGAAGCAAAACTAGAAGTTCTATTATTTTTATTACATACAGGAATCCAACTACTTTAGCCCATCCCATGTGCAGAAGGTGTGTATATCTGCCCACTTGGATGAGAAAGAGCAAAGAGATCATGGTTAGATTGCAAAAAGCTTCTTGAAGGCTTCCCTGAGTTGAGGCTCTGGGTTTATTCTGCCAGTTCTTCAGATCTGATACCCCACTGCTGTGAATGAAACGTGCTGGGGAGTTACCATACTTTCCTCCCTGTGTCGCTGGGTCATGGTTCATCTTCCTTTCAGAGAATACAGAGACAGTTTTTGATGTATTAACTCCTCCATGTTTTTAATCACTAAGAACAATCTAACTACTTTCCACAGAACCACAACAGTACACGCCTGGTAGCCATTACGTGAATAACGGGAGATACTGAGATCTGCACTGTATCTGCATGGTGCCCTCCCTCCAAAAACCCTCTACTGTATTATGGAAACTTCCCTGGATTGAGGTGACCTTACTGAGAACACACTCCAGCGAGATCTGCAAACAGAAGCAGAATTGTTAACTAAATCAGTAGACGGAACTGTTATTGAACTACTCCAGGCTCAGCAGCATTAGTTTCCTTTGGTAGATATATTGATGAGCCAACACTAATTCCTCAGGCTGTTTATGCTTCATGTTGTCAGAAGACCATCTAATGCTTTTTCACTCTCTTCTGGAGGCTGAGAGAATACTAAACTGCACTTTTCTTTCCAAGTTAGTATTACACTGAAAGACATGCATTCAGCTGGTTTCAGCTGGTCTCCTTGTGTTGCAATCTCCCCAGCTGTCCTTACTGATCACTTGCACTAGTTTCCCTTACTCAGCCTTTATCTTTGTCCACCTGGCATGAAAAATTGGTAGCAACAGCACTCTCAGCTGGAGCTTTTTAGCTTAAAAACGCACTTCCGGCTTTATTGCAACAATATCCTGAGGGCCATGACTTGATTAGGCTACATGGAGCTTGTGTGAACCACCAAGAAAGCAACTGATCACTTAGTCAGCAAGCTAAAAAAATCTGAGAATGAAAGGTGACTGCTTTGGAGGGACATCTGGTGGGACCACCTTCAGCATCACCCAAAAGTAAGTCTGCTCTGTTAGTATACTGTGAAGTCTTACGATGTTGTCATCCAGGGGTGAACTTTGTGTTTAGTATAGCAGTATTAGAAATAGTGTTTTTTCAGTTTGTGTGTATGTACAGTGAGCAAAGACTTCTCATTCCATTACAAGTAAGTTTTTCTTTAATGCAGTGGCTGATGATGAATTATGACTATTCTTTAATATTTGGATAAGTAAAGGAAAAAAAAAATCTCCATTCATAGTTCAGGAGTTTTACCTCATGCATAGACTTGCTTCGGGGCCTTGTGTCAGGTCACACTGTGGTTCTGCAGCATCTCAGAATGCTCAGCATCTCCCTGTGTCTATGTACCAGATACCAACAGGTATCAGGGCAGCATTTCATGCAAGCTGCTGTACTAATTGCTGCTGGTTACTCCTCTGCATCAGCCACTTCTCCGTTCCCTGGCATGGCTTGACTCTGCAGTTCAATCTCTGGTGTTCTTTGATTTCCTATTATTGTTACATGTCAGCTGGTTGGGGACTTGCCTTGTAAATGATCTTTCTCATCTGATCCTCGTGATACCAGTAACTAACTTGCATATGGACCTTTTCAATTTTTTTTAATCCACTTCCCTAGCAGTTGTTCTTTGAATTGTTACATCTGGTGTGAAGTAGTTGCCCTGAGGCTAAGAATTACAGCTGATAGCTTTAGGAAAACCCCAGATTTGGCATCTACTTTATAGGTCTGTAGGTTTGTGCAGTGTGTTAGCATTGCTCACCAGTGTATTAGGAAGCTCCCTTAGGAATTGCTTGCAAACTGACTTTCCACAGATGATGGCTTATGTTTTACGTCTGGGTACAGAACTCTGGCTGGGATGCCCTTGCCAGGCCTGGCACAGCTGGTTTCACTTCACTTAAGCTGTCTCTTAAGACAACTGGCATGAGGAAAACTGCATGAAAGTATTTGCAGTGCATACAAATAGGCATTCAGAATTACTCCTCCTGTCTGCCATCCCTTTCAGTGTTTCAGAAAACCAGTCTTTAATGCCTTCTCCCCTGCCTGGAAGAGCTGTAAGCCTGCACAGCTTTCTCTTAGATCCACTGAGAAACCACAAGCATGAGGTTTTGGTATTGCTGTTGAAAATTCTGATAGATACCATGCAGCTTTTCCTTTAGCATTTTCATATGAAAAATGCAACAACTCCAAAATTCAAGTACAGAGATGCTTGCTTTGATCAATATGATCAGTACGTTTGCTCTCATGTGAAAATACTTTTGCCATCTGAATCCGTTGGCAACACTTACGATTATTTTGAAAGATCAGAATTTTTGAACACAAAAATCTACAATTTCAGCAAACATAGTTAGGATGCACCTATTTGTCATCTACTGTAATAGATAACCACTGTCTTGTTATCCAGCTTTAATGCTAAGATGCAGATCTGGAAGGTTTTCTGGTTGGGTAGATACGGTTTTACTTGGCAAATGCAGCTGGCTTGCTGCTCTAGTTCACCCAGCAGTGACGCAGCAGATGATATTGGTTATCACAGCCAATATGACAAGAAAAAGGTAAAGAATTTCAGAATTCTTTAGAAGGAGTAAGATGGAAGAAAAGTAATTTTTATAAAATATTGCTGTTTTTTAAAAAATGTGATCTGTCTGTACTGCAAAGGTGAAAAGGCAAAGGGCCAGATCATCCTAGTGCTCATGGTAGTACAATTCTGTGGCAGAGTAACAGTATTTCCTCATTATATGAAGAGGTTACAACCCAGTTGCATCCTTATTATACTATGTATAACCATATAGACTTGGAAATGCTGTGCATTAGGTTCAGCAATGAGCAAAATAAATAAGCCAGGAAAGGCAAGGACAGAAATCTGTGTGTTGGTGGTAACTGCATCATTAGCAGTAATCCCAATTGCCCAGGCCAGTTCTTGTGTCAGGCAGATGAGATGCATAAAGCAGTTTTGTAGCAAGAGACACATCACCTTTTACACTCCTAAAAACAAACTGGCCATGGATGGAGTGTTGTAGGGTAAAATTGCACAATATGCTTGTGGGTTGTACTGAACCCCAGTGCAGAAAACCAGAAAATGAGAAGGGTTTCTGCATCTCAGCAGAGGCAAAGTAGGTGTTTGGAGAGAAGGCTGATGGAGGTAACAAAATCACTGCAATATTCTGTCAGGTGCCATCCTGATGTGGCTTGGTGCCAAGCCTGAACGAGCTTCCTGGCCCATGTCCCCACGCATAACTGGGGCTCCTGCTGCTCAAGGACCCAGCTTGTCTGCACAGCCTGCCAGCACCTCCTCACTGCAGCAGTGGGCAGAGGCTGGCAGACAGAGCCTTGCCACAAAACAGTTTAGCCTTGAAAAGCTTCATCCTGCCTGCAGTAGTTCAGCTCTGGAGAGCAGGTGGTCTCATTGGTTCAGGATGCATTGCCAGTGCACATGGCCTTGGACTTAGCTTAACTTCCCTGTTTGTGAGGAAAACATCCTGCAAACCTCATGTACTCAGAGAAAATAAAACCCCAAATGTGAGCGTGGTTGCAGCAGTGCACATCTTGATGCAATTCCTCTTCTGCTAAACTCAGAAGCTGGTCCCACTTTGTGGGGTTAGCACTAGGGGAAATGTGGGCAGTAGGAATTAGCAGAGGCACAAATCACACCAATTGCACAGAAACTCTCTCTTGACATAGTTTGCCAACATCTTCCCAAGGGGACCTGGCTCTTATGTTGAGAAAAACACATTGTTGTCCATACTGAGTGATTTACAGCCTCTTGAAATGTTCTCTTTAGACAGATTTTTCATGCAAGCAGAGGCCAGTGACTTGAAGCTCTCAGAAGGTATGGGAGCATGAGACAGGGGTCCAAAGAGCCTGCTTATTTAAAGACACAAAGGAGCTGTTCAGGGGTTTTTTTTTTTTGGCTGTTTGTTTGTTTGTTTTTTTTTTTTAACTCATCACATGCTATAGGTCCTAAATATATTTTTATTTCTTAGAACAATAGACTTAAACACATTTCTTAGTATTGCATTGCCTGGAGCTCCTAGATACTTTTACAGAGTTATTAGGTAGTTAAGACACTTTTAAAGCATGTGTAGAATTGAAAGGTGGGGTTTCTCTTTTTTTAAATTTTTTACTTGTAAGGCTTTATTATATATATGTGTATATATATACATACATACACACAGAGGAAGGATCACTTAAAATTTCTCTGATTGCATTTCATTAATGTGGAAATGTAACATTTGCAAGAACTTAGGTGAAATGGGAAGCAGAGATGAGAACTTTGAGGGGTTTTTCAGAAGTCTAAAGAGAACTGCTATTCTTTTTCACTGGTTGGCTGAACAGTGTTTCCTGCAGATGCAACGAGACCTCCTCCTACTGTTGATTTTACTTTAGACACTGAGTGCACTCAGTATCTACACAGGGAATGGAGATCTTGACCCTTTTGAATGAGAAGTATTGAAATCATACAAACAGCTCCTGCACATTGATCACTCCTATCATCCCAATTGGCTGTGATCAAATCCTTTTCCCAGGAGAGACAGCTTTTCCTGCTGGCCTTTGGTGCTTCTCATTTCAACTGTGAAGTAAGATGCTCTGATGGGAATCTGTAATGCAAGTTCCTCTCAAGTCCTTATCAACAAGAATCAAGGTTATTGGCATCCGCTGCCTTTGAGATAAAAAATAAATCTCATGATCTAGAACTCAAAGAAAATGTTTCTTAGTTTTCTCTTGAGAGCACTAATCCCTATTTTTAATTGGGAGGCAAAACTTGAACAGGAGGATTTTCTTAGGCCTCATGTTCTGTGAAGTAAAAAGAGCAATTTGCACAGCAGCAGCTTTGTATTTCACTGGCAGTGAAAGAAATGTTTGAAATGGGCATAAAGGTTGAAGAGAGAGCAATTTCAAGTGTGTTAAACATCTTTTATGAAAATGTTGATGACATGTTGTGTTGTTGGTATTGTGGATTTTTTTTGGTTTTGTTTTGGTTTTTTGTTTTGTTTTAAGGTCCCTTATCATGGGAAAAAAAAGAAATATACCTGATGTAGTATTAAGGGCTATTTATTCCCTGTTGCTGGCTTCTTCACATTTTTATTTAAATCCATAGGGCTTTCATATTCTGAGTGTATCTGGAGCAATTGCCATGCAGATATTTTTCTTAAATGGAGGACCTGCACCTCTTGAAGATTTTCATGGGCAAAGAAGTTCAGTTGTTGGAAATGAAGGATAGTCATTACAAGGACAAACCAAAGTAGCTTTGTCATCTTACTGTGGAGGAGAACACTCTGCTGTGGTCTGGGTTAGTCTTGATCTGCAGGTTGGAAGGGTTGACATGAACTTATCGGAGTCCATGCTCTCAATTGTATCCTGCTAAGGCTGGCCTTGTTTTCCCCAGTTCCCCTTCGAAATACAGTTGTAGTGGATTCTTAACCTTAGAGCTTGCACTCTTTCTGCCAGACTTGTTGCATAGGAGGTGAACTTCCAGCTGTGAAATTCTGAATGAGGCGTATTGCAGAGACACAAAACCCTGAGCTTTCCCCTCATTTTTCTTCTCCCCCTGAAAAAAAAAGGGATGAAAGTCTTATCTCATGTTTCTAATGGCTTGTCCAAATTCTGCATCTCCCACTACACTTTGCAATACAGAGTAAGCAGCTGGGACTGATTTTACTGTCATAGGATGTATCTGTGTTTCCAGGGGAAAGGGGAATCTTGAATTTACTTAAATTCCTTAGCAGCTCTATTCAAGTAATTCAAGACCTAGCACGTCACACGTAGATCTGATAGCTGAACCATGTATCAGAGAAATGCAATTAAATGTAATATAATGTAGATTTGAATCACAGTCTGGCCTGAACGTAACCCTGAAGTAAGTGCCTTATATTAATATTTACAATAGATCTCAATCATTGCAATTAGTAATAAAACTAATGAGACAGAAGCAAAATAGTAACCTTATTAAAATTCTCATTTCAGTAATGTAATGTGACTCAGACATTTGAAGTGAAAATGGATGCATGCCGATTAAGTTTGAAAAATATTCTTCGAGTATCTTTCCTAAAAAAATTCTTATTGCTTGATTGGTCACTAAGGTTTGCAGTTACCTCTAGTGAAAATGCAGAGTTCTGTTCAAGTGAATGGAGGTCATCCCTGGAAATGTTCAAGGTCAGTCTGGCTGGGGCTCTGGGCAATCTGGTGTAGTGGAAGGGGAGTTAGAATGAGATGATCTTTAAGGTCCCTTCCAGCCCAAATCAGTCTGTGATTCTATGATCAGGAGAAAGAATAGCTGGAAGGTCTAGTCCTGTAGTAGGCTCCTGCTGGAAAAACTTCGATTATCATTTATCTCTGGGGTTATGTTTCTTGCAAGTTAATTACCATTTTGCATAAGCTAAAGTTCTTAGGGATTAGGAATGTTTATGGGAACCATAAAACATGTGATCATGCTATCAGATGTATTCATAGCATCAGGTGTGGTAAATATGTAGTGATCAAAACACTGAGTTTTCAGTTACTTATCCTATTTTTATAATCAAAACAGCACTATAAAATTGAAGCACTTAATTTCTTACTGCTCTTATGAATTTTCTGCTAACTCAGACAGTAAAAGGATAAATCCTTCTCACCACATCTTAGCCAAGAAATACATATTTCAAAATGGATTCTGAGTACTTTCTGCAGCTTTCTTGTGTTTTCCTGCCAGGAATGCTGGGTTCTGATACTGATTATTATCAAGTTGCAGTCACGTTAGTCATAATGATAATAAAAGATACTTGGTGCTCTAAGAAAATACCATATGCAAGAGAGTAGAAAATTATTTCAGTGCTGTCTTGTGCTTTGTAAGCTTAACAATGTGACCTGTCTCATGCCTGCAATTTTTGCAAAAACACTTTTTCTCACAGATTCTTTCCCAGCTTTTGATCTTAGAAAGTCTCTCCATCTTCTTTTTTTTCTCTTAGTTTCAGACTTTCTTAATTGCTACAAAACCTAGCTCACAAAAGTCTCATCTGAATGTATCACGCAGAATCTTCTTGGCTGTAGCTGAAATGTCTGTCCGGGTTTTGGGGTTTTGTTTGTTTGTTTATTTATTTTTAAAACCCCTAATACAGTAATTAAAGGCTTCCTTCTGTTAACATTGTAAGGGTTGTATACAAAGAAATTAATCGGCTTCTGTCAGTTGTAAACCTGTCTTTTCTCTTACAAAAAACATTTTCTGTAACAGGAAATGCTGCTGTTGCCTCATCCTGTCAGCTTTCTACATTTGGTAAGCATGGAGAAGTACAGTTGGCAAAATTCTAGATAAACTGGGATTTTTCAACCACTTCCTTTTGCTATTTACTATGAAGAATCTCCATTATTCCTCCTGGTCCCCATTCTGGTATTTAGAGTGTTAGAAGAATACTTTTTTTTCTTCAGTTTTGCACTTTCCTTGGCTGGTAAAACTTCTGAGAAGGCCTGGTGAATGCTGCTTTTTCATGTCACATCTGGGCACAATATTTGATTTTGAGATTAGTCTTCTCCAAGAGTGTTTTGTTTTGTTCAGACTACTAGCATGCTGGAATAATTGCTTGTGGAATGAGGAAGAAGCCTGTCATCAGTTTTTGGGCACTCCTGTCTCATTTTGCCAATTGGATGCATAGATGTTTCTTATTCTTCATGTGGATATACAGGTGGTGGCTTCCCTGGGTCTGTGAATGCAGTGAACAAGAGCTGCTGTGCCTTTGTTGCCTTTTTCACAGCCAGTATGGAAAGGCTGGCCTGGCATTTCAGCAGAAGCTGCTGTGTCTGAAAAAAAGGCATTTTTTTGATTAAGCAAAGACTGAATGATCCAAAGTTATTTCTGCATATGTAAAATGAACTTTCTTTTCATGCCACCTCAGTTCATAGGTTAGGCACTCTGGCTCTATGGTCCTCTAGTATTGTTAAGTCTGCTGTATATACTTTATATGGGTTTGTCTAGACTGGCAAGTTCTTTGGGATGGGGATCTTTTGGGCCTGGTGTTTGTGCAGCATCCAGCACTGTGGATTTCATAAGAGACCTGTTGTGCAGTATCCTCATGAAAGCCAATGGTCTGAGAAAGCTCAGGGAACAGCTTAAACCAAGCTTGTACCAAACTTTAATAGGTTCCCTGTCTTCTCAGGAAATCTTTGCCTTTAAATAGTTTCAGATAAATCAAAAGCAGAATATACAGAACAACTACAGAGGAGACACGGGACTCCATACTACTCACCAGACTAACTGTGCTGACTGTGTTCTCTGGCATTCCTATTTATTTTCACATGCTTTCAGAATGCTTTCATCCTTTCCCATCAATTTGAAAATCAGTTATTTCCCCTTTTTTGTCACAACACTTCTGAGCTCCCAGCATGTTGTTAGAGGCTCATCATTGTTTTCTTGAGTTCAGGGCCATTTTCCTTACCCTTGATGGGATTTCATCACTAACTGTGAATTTGACTGACAGGAGAAATTGTGATCATTTTCTTGCCTCTCTTGCAAGAGAAATTTCTGACACATTGCTCACAGCTCATACCTGTGTATACCTCTGTCATGTGCAAGGGGATGTTTTCCTCGATCCTTAGTATGGGGAGACTTCTTCAGCTCTTAGTGTCTGATTTGTCAGTGCCCCAGGAAAGCCAAGACCCTTGAGCCTGACCAGCCTGTTGGCTTCCCATTACGGAGACCTTTCACTGAGCAGTGCTGCTGGATCAGAGGGTGGTGTGACTGACTTAGTCAGGGACACTCCAGCAGCATAAGGGAGACCTCTCAGTGGGTCTTCCACCTTATTTGACTGTTACCCATTGCTGGCGACTACCAGTGCCCATGATGGATTCACACCAACAGTTTATGGAATAACACTTTATAAAATTGTGACACGTTGGGTTTTGAGGATTGCCAGTGATGGTATCTGACTGCAAAAACATATTCAAAGCAATACACAGACAAACTCTAATGCCCATTAAAAGTATTCAGTGTGCACAGAGTCATTCATACACTCTGATGGGGTTCTTACCCAATAGATGTCCTTATGAGGGAGAAGACATTTAGCCCATCAACTGAACTCAGCAGTTTTGATGGAGTCTTTCGTGACTTTTCTCCATTCTCAACTTTTATACTATTTCTTTGTTTAGGTGGAGCTCGAGTGAATCTAGGCATCCATGATTGGCGTAAAATTCTCTCACTTTGCTCCTACAGTCCATAGTCAATAAAATACAGAGTGCAACTCAGTGAGAGGTGGTTTGTACCTTGGAGGTGGGTAACTTAGGCGTGGGCATGTCTGTATTACAACTAGGTTTTAATGAACCAAGTTCGTCTGAGGAAAGCAATTCCACCACAGTTGCTGGCTTAGCAGCAGGACATTGCCCCTATCTCCCCTGGCTGACAGATGCNCATCAACTGAACTCAGCAGTTTTGATGGAGTCTTTCGTGACTTTTCTCCATTCTCAACTTTTATACTATTTCTTTGTTTAGGTGGAGCTCGAGTGAATCTAGGCATCCATGATTGGCGTAAAATTCTCTCACTTTGCTCCTACAGTCCATAGTCAATAAAATACAGAGTGCAACTCAGTGAGAGGTGGTTTGTACCTTGGAGGTGGGTAACTTAGGCGTGGGCATGTCTGTATTACAACTAGGTTTTAATGAACCAAGTTCGTCTGAGGAAAGCAATTCCACCACAGTTGCTGGCTTAGCAGCAGGACATTGCCCCTATCTCCCCTGGCTGACAGATGCTCTGTAGTTTATCAGCTGCAAAGTACCATTGAGTTCCCCTCCTTGTGAGGATTTCACCAGAGCCTGGCAGTGGTGCTTCTGCTCTGCTCCACCCTCTGTGCATTCCCCTTAGCAGGTGCTGTGGTTGCAGGTTCTGTGCATGTGGAAGCACTATGGCAGAAGTTTTGAGCTGCCAACTGCATTCCATCCAGGGAGCAGCAGCTGTAATTTCCTGTAATTTCTGTGGTGTTGTAACTTTTGTTAGGATGTGAATATAACTTCTCAGTTTCCTCTAATTTTACCCCAAGCCATCTTTCCGCAATCTCCTACTGGAGTTCCATATAAATTTGGTCTTATTACTGCAAGCTTTTGTTTCTTGATAGCTCCTGCAAGTCATTCCCTCATGGGAGATATTTTGACACTGTAAATTTTATTTACATCTGGATATTGTGCCTGCAGAATTACCAGAGTAAGATGCTGACTGATTAGAAGTAGTCTTTTTGTATTCCTGTTAAAGAATTCACCATCTGTGATCTGTAATCAGACATCTTACTAATAAGATGTAACAAAACTGCATAATGCCAAGTTTGAGGAAAAATTTATTAGAAATAGAATGTAACATATGACTGATTTTTTTAAAAAAATGCTTAACTGTAAATAAAATGTTCCTCTAATGTCCCAAACATCCACAATTTCCCACCCCTGTAGGCTTAAAAAATTCCTTTCAGTCATTCATGATACTGTGTTGGTTGCTATAGTGATACCAATTTCCTGTCTCAAAATATTGTACTTCAGAGGTTCACGAGGCCTTTTAATCTTCTTTCCTTATTCCCACCCATTTCACTCTTTGATTTTACAGATGCTCTTAGTCAAGGACTGGAATTCCTATACTGTTGGTCTGTTTTTTCCACTATGTGATGGAAACCAGAATAAATATATGCTTTTCCCCCACAGGACTAATGAAGATTCCTGCTGCCTTATTGGTACCCTCACTGAACATTGCTCTATATCAAAGCCTTAGAAAATTTTTATTTAGTTTTGTTATGGATCACTAAGCTAGAGAAGCACAGGCTGTTCACCTTGACTAAATCAAGAACAGCTGCACCTAACCAAGTGAAATTTAAACATTTAGGAAAAGCAGCTTGTCAGCCATGATGTGACTGAAAACCAGTATGAGAAGTCCAGTTGGGCCAAACCTCCATAATGTGACTTAATGGGGACTGAACCCTGACTGAGACAGTTTGCTGTTGCTGTGATACATGTAATAGTGAGAAATCATAAAACAGTATTTGCTGATCAATATTCCATTTATCTACCTATGTCAAAGTTGGTGTGGTGGTTTAGTTTTATGTAAGGTTTAAGGTCTTTTTAGGGGGTCATCACTGTGCTGCTCTATATTGCTTCTCCTTCTCACTGTACATCCCCGTGAGGGCTGCTCTGATCAGAGATGGGTGTGCATTTGTCTTTTGATGCAGCATTCTTGTTGGTTAGGTGGTCTAAGTCCCTCTGAATTTTCTTCTTCCCACAGTCTGCCATGGCCACTGTAACCTCAATCATCAGCATATGCAGAATTTGGTATATTTTGTGAGATGTGTAGCCTCAAGTAGCCTCAGTTCAAAGGTCTGTATTTTAAAATGCCTTTCTGTTCAGGAATCACTTGTACAGATGAATGGTGCTGTTTCTGATAGAGATCCCATCCTGAAAAATCTGTGGGATCAGGTAGACTGCTAGAGTTTCTAAGCAGCAGGAAAAGAAACCCATTACTGAATAGATTCTAGGTGATATTACTGGGCAAAAACTGTGTGGGGAAGGTGTGCATAGAAAACATTCAGGAAAGTCAGGAAGAGATCCATGTGGCTGGGAAGCAAGTGATGTGTTTGTATTTTAGGAGGTAATACTTGCTAAAACTGAAGGAGAAATAGGAAATTAAGAAGATGTGTGTGTGTGGATCCTAGGATGAACTACGATCCCACAGAATTAGACATGAATTAAACAGGTTGGCAGTGGTGATTGTATAACTGAAAAGGAATGTATAATATGCTCTTTATGAATGTCTTTCTCATTTATATATATACTATTCTACGCTATTTTCTTTCTAATGTAGGTTCTCTTCTGATTTTTGTCCCTTGGGTGGCTCTCTAGTATGGTGGATTTATGCTGTTTGTTCAGCAACATTCCTACTCTTCTGAATTCTGTCCCATGTGCATTTAACATAATCTTCGTTTGCATTTCCACTTGCCTGCTTGTTTAGCTTTTTCTCCCAGGCCATTAGTTCAGTTCTATTTTCTTGTAGGGAAAAATTTTTCTTTCTGTGGTAGAAGTAATTAAGTCTCCTATGCTAAAATCATCTTCTCCAGGATACTCCAGATTTACTCTATTATCATTCCTTTGAAATCCATACATAATATTTTGGATTGGTGATAGGAAAAAAGCTTTGCTTCTCCTCTCCTTTTCCTTAGGATGGAAGTTTCTGTGGCTGAGCTGGTTGGCAGCAGGTGGGTCCCAAAGCAGTACCTACACGACGCTGTTAACAGCTATTTTCTGTGGCTTCAGAAGCTTAGCCTGTGGTGTTGTCTTCTTTTTATTTGTGCTACAGTTCTCGGTTAGCAGCTGCTCGCATCACTATCTGTTTTCAGCTGCCTGTGTGGGCATAAAACCCATACAAGGATCACTGTCCTGTGATTGTAACAGCAGAAAATAGATGTATTTTCATCTCTCAAAAGATCTTTAGATCTTTTCAAAGACAAGTGAACTGTGATTGTGCAGGGTGAAAAGGGTCTTGTGCTTTTTAACTTCTATATGATGACACAAGGGACAACTGCATTTCTTTCTTCTTTTTCTGTTCTTTTTATTGATGCTGGGAATTCAAGGCTTGTTTGGCTCAGGGGAATCCACAGGATTTATCTTTTCTCTCTCTTTTGTACTTATTTGACGTTTTGCCAATGATTGGTTTAGAAGTATTTCTATTAACTTTTTAACATTAATTGAATAAGGATGCTATCTCTCTAACTCAGCTGCCAGTGTGTGCTGCAACCACTTCTCCGAAACTGGAAGAATATTGTGAGACAAGGTAGAAAGAGAAGGTCAACCAGGGTTGGAAAATTTGTAAACTTTTAATTTTCTCTTGCTTTTAAAATTTGATCTGTGAATAGCAAGACTGGATTAAAAATTATGTAGAATGAGTATTTCCCTGACTGCAGGAAAGGTATCAAATCAGGTTCAAAGTCAAGCCAGGAGATCCAAGTACTGGTTCAAGAGCATCAGGGACTGGGATGGGGAACAGGCACACCTGTGGCATAGCTCAGGCCAGGACTCTGTGGCAGAGCTGAAATAAAGATGTCAGACTCTGCACAAGGGACTGCATGGGTTGGGGTCCAAGGTGAGACTGATCAGGTCAAATAAAGCCTGTGGGTGCTCTCGGGACTCTTACAAATTTAACTTGCTGAAAGCATTTACTGGGGGAATAATATGGCCAAAGTCACTGTGACAAATTAAAAATGCCCAGTTGAGCTGAAAGGTGGATGATGCTGACTATGTTGAGAACGAGCATGAGACTCTCATGATGAGTGAATGCTGGCTTTCAAATGGAGCAATTGTGAGGAAACATGTAGAGGAAATAATATCATTGCAACATCAGGCTGGATGAAGCCCCCAGAGACCTGTGATTCCAGTCCATGCTCTTTTGTAACAAGACTTCTTGTACAGCAGAGGAAGAGGACAATTATGTTTCTTAGAACAGATAAAAAAGAAAAAACTATAACCGATTTACTCTGAAAATAATCCATGGACTTAGATGACACTTGCTACAAAATCTACCTTTCAAAAATCTTTTTGTGCTTTTGATCTGTGAAAGAGCCTGCAGGGGATACTCAGGTCATGTTCATATCAAAATACGTAGTTTCCGACAAAAATCAAATACTTAAAATAATAAATAATTCAGATTGTGGTCGTATCATTTCTGTAAAAGATATGGATGCAAAATGAGATGACAGTGGAGAACCAAGGTCAAAAATCAGACTCTTAATATTATCTGACTAATATTTGGTTTCCCAAGGCATTTGTCTTTTAAGTAGAAGACTCCTGTGGTAGGGGTATTTTCTACACAATGTGCTTGGCCTTCTGCCAACAGATGAGTGCTCCAGATTGATACTAATGAAAAAAATATTAATGCACCGTAGCATGTCAATTATCTTGAAAAGGTCTCCAGCAACCATTTATCACTTAAATTCCACATCTTATAGCTTGGGACCAAATTGTGTTACATGTTAGAATAGTTCTGCCAAATTTGATCCATCATTAACTTTCATTTGTTGGTAATTTGAACATGAATTTTTATTTAAGTTATGCATCTTTGTCAACTTGATGGAAACATCCAGAGTTATCATGTTGTCATAGATGAGTGATGCTGTTTCCCAGTTGAGGTTTGACTGTCTATTGAAAGGGCTTCAAGGGTATAACCCCCTGGCAAAAATCCTGAGGCCAGGGACTTTTTGTTGCATTTGAGGGGGAGGGAGTAAGGAGGAAAGGAAAAAGAAAAACAAGAGAAAAGGAGAAAAATAGTTTTATGACTTAAATTGGATTTTCAGTTGCTGAATCATGCCCTGAAACTTACAGTTTTGATTTTCCTTTTTTAACCTTATCAGAATGGTGGCTTTCATTGCTAGGGTTACCAGGCTTCCAAGCAAAACAGAATAGTTATAAAGCAGAAAGGTAACACCAGAGCAAACGTTATTTGTCTTGGTGATGTATTTCAGGTGCAAGAAAGCAAATGCACCCATTGTAGAAGATGGGATGCAGTCACAAGTTTAAGCAATAAGAAATATAAACATCAGTAGTCTCTGACTTAAGATGAAGGCAACAACCCGGAGGTGTTTTACCAGGAAGGGTCAACACAGAAGCATCTCTTCCCATGGCATTGGGGAAAATCCTTTGCCTGAAGGAGAATGTTGGACCTGTGCAGTACGAGATGACTACCCCTGCCTTGCAGTATGGGATAGCACGTGGTAGGCTGGACATGTGTATCTTTCTGTGTCATATTTCTGTGCAATATAGAGCACTGCAAAGCTCATCAGCTTCTTTTGCCTGTACTAGGCATACTTCTTCTGCTTGTCTTTTAAAAAGCAAACACTGAGCAGGTTAGATTTGTGCTATTTTATTAAAGCTCTCAAAATTCTTGGTGGCATGCAGAATGCTGGCCAGAGAAATCTTGAAGAAGGTTACGTAGCAGTTTTTAATTGCTGCTTAGTATACTTCTGTAATGTGCTCAGATACTGCTTTCAGGAGTGTGGCCTCTGTTGAATAAACAGAATGGAAATCAAAGAAAAAGTGCTTAAGCAGCCAGTAAATAATTTAACAAGCTCAGGTGACATGATCAGATGATATAAATTAAAATCATCAAGAAAGGGGTGACAGTGTGTTAAACAGACTGTAGCTGTCTGAACACCTTGGAAATGGAAGCAAAGCTCTGGCATTGGGAGTAAGCACGCTTCTTTCTCTGGAATTGCTGTGTCTGATCAGTATTGTTGCCTGTGTCTAAATGGATAACGGAAATGAATTCTTCACACAAAGCTCAGGATTGCTCCATGTGTTGTATTTGTGCCTGTGTTTGATCTAATTATCTCTTCTGAGAATCTGTAGCAGTGTAAAGGCCTCAGGTGGCCTTTCTGGTCACTTGGTATAGTGATTAGATCCTTGCATTGTAAGTCAAGAGATCATGGTTGCAGCCATTTCTCTGTTATCCAGGGTGTTGGGAGGCTGGTGTAGGCTTTGGATAATATGTGTCATCCGGAACGTGCTTGGAGTGTAGTTTAAAGACCCTTGAATTACTGTTCTGAGCCCCCAGGATTTTGGAAAGGCTAATTAGCTCAAGTTGTGAACCTGAAATACCTCTGCTCTGCTTCTAGACAAAACCTAGGCAAGAAGCTGCAAAAATGAGTTGTTGCTGCACCTGAGCTAATAAACCTTAGTGTGCTCTGCGTGGAGCTGCATCCATAGCCCAGGACAGTTAATGGGCAGCTTAAATAATCTGACCATGGCTGGGCACAAGTGATAGAGTTGCCAGCATTTCGCTCCTTTGTCATGTTGACCTGACTTTACAGTGATCAGCAGCTGGTTGTCACTGTATGAAGTGTTCTGACCCCTCTGCAGCAGCCCTTGGGGGTAAGGTTGGGTTTTGCTCCAGTGTATAAAGTCCTGGTGTCTGTCAAAGGCCATTGTGCTGGGTAGAGAGTGGAGAAGTTGCATTTCTGAGGCACCAGACAGAATGAAAACCTGCCGGTTTGTGTGAGGTTATGGTGATGTCTCTTTAGGGAATTGTGGTACTTTGTGGGGGAGTTCTTTTCTGCTTCCCTTAGCTTCTAAAGCAGAGGGCAGTGTTGTTAGGGCAGGCTGGGTTCAGAGGGAGCACTGCAGAGACAGAGGGTCACTTATGGGGCTGTCACAAATGCACAAGTGTCAGGTCCCCTATGTTACCTCATGTTAACATCCCTGAACACTTAATACATCTGTTTTTAGTTTTATGTGTCTTTAAAAGCACCATGATTCCTTAATGGTACATGAGGAAAATCACCCCAATTTGCTTGTTTTGCAGCAAGTTCAATAGTGCTCTGGCAGTGAGAACACTTCTTTATCTAACAGTAAGTCAAAGATATCTGATACATGTCTGTCTTAGTATAAGCAAAGCTTTCAAATTTTTGTAATAGTTTATTTTCTGATTTGTATCTACATTATTCTAGAGCTTGTCTTACCATTTTTTAATGTATTTTATACATATTTGGTTCATCTTTCTGGATCTCTTGATATTTACAGTTTATTACTTCTTAGTGTTAGTATCTCATCTACTTAATCACTTTATCTCATCTACTTAATAGCATTTAGAGTTATGCTTTTTGTTTTGGTTTGTTGGGAAAAACTCAAACATGTGGGCCATCAGAAGAATAACAACGCACTAACCCCGGTAAAACATTTCTCCCTTCTCATTGAAAGAATTAAAAAGATAAGCATCAGACTGTGTATTAGACGTCTTTGCAACAGTGTATATTGTATAAAGAATGGAGATGCTCCTTAGTTCATGTATGTCTCTGAAACAGGGATGATTTGAATCTGGCAGTCACAAGAAAGAGTTTGAGGATTTTGTTCTAGTGAGGATCCATATATTTCATTTAAAGTGAGTAGGGAAGATATTGGTGAGGCTTATTTACTTGCTGGCAAAAAAACTATGTGGTCCTGATGTGAAAAACTGCCTAGTAGGAGTGAGATTTTTATATTAACAAGCTCCTGAGCTCATCACTGCATTAAGTGATGTGACTCAGTCACCTTCATTCTTGCTGTACCATGGAAACCAGGTGGATACAGAAAGTTGTTGTTGGATGACAAGTCATGGTCAGTCACCTTAGCAGGGGTGAATTGCAGGGGAATTGTTGTGGAATTGATTTTATGCAAACTACTCTGTAAAAAGGAATAACTTAAATTTCAGTTGTTATAAACTTTCTGCTTGTTGCTAATGTTAATAGATTTTGCAATGAAATTGGGCCTCAGGGAAAGCAAGAGTGACAACAATCATTGTTACACCAAACTTTAGCTTCCTGTATCCCCCATGGAGGTTCTCACTCTCCCATTACACACATTCATGGTTCACCTAAGTTTTTTATTGACTCAGTGTTGCTGTTCCTGCCTAGGAGGCTTTTAGAAAAAAGAAATTTAAATGTTGGGGATCTTTGTTATCAGCTTATAATACCATTAAATTGGATTCAGTAATGAGGTGCCAGACTGACAGTGTCTCAATGTTTTCCACTGAATGGCAAATAACCTGGATGGCTTCTGAAATACGTCTGTGTTTAGTAGCACTGTATGATCCAGCCTGGTCTGGTCAGAATTACACCTGTACACCTCTGCTCTGCTGAGGATGGCTGGGGAGCAAATCCACTCACATCTGGGGCTCTGCAGTGTAGATCATTTGCTGTGAGGCTGTCTCTGTCCCCGTGTCTGCTTTAGGTAGGAGAAATCTGACTGCTAGAGCTGCAAAGCTGGGAATGGGCTCTGGCGGCCTTTGGATCTATGTGACCGAGGTTGTCTTGGTGCAGGGTTGTGGAGGAAGGTTCTCCTGCAGGCTCTGGGCACGGCTGTGTGTGCTCTCTTTCCTTTGGTCCCTGGACTGTGTGATCCCACGGGCAGGAAAGTGCTGGCTGTCATGCTGTTCCTCTGTCCTCCCCAGGAGACTGCTGCTTCTCCCAGGCTAGTGTGAATCAGAAATAAGAGTCCAGCTCTGTGACTGTTAATCCCAGACCAGGCTCTCCTTTATCATCCAGCAGACCAAGTGTGATCTGGAGCACTGCTGTCAAATTAGCTGGGCAACGCAGCGTGAAATCTGTGCGGGCTCTGTGCCTGATGCTGGAAGACAGATGTTACCTGATCCATGGGGGTGACTGGAGGGGTGCAGGCGGATAATACCTGAGCCAACATAAAGCTTGACAATAGCAAATTAACTTTTCAGCATTTGCTTGTCAGATTTGAACTGTCAGGCTGAGTTAATACTGAAGCAGTGCTTGGGTGGTTTTTTTTTAGGAGCCCGAGGGGTAGCTCTGCAGTAGTGTCAAACAACAGCCTAACTCTGATTCAACAGCTATTTATGTAAAGCCGCTGGTGAAATGTTGAAAGAAAATGAGTGGTTATATATCCTCAACTGCTTTGGAAACCTTACTGTGAGAGAGGTTTGAACGCACTGAGCGCTGCAGCTCTTCCTAACCAGCAATCAGATTCCGCTCATCGCAATTTTAGATGTAAAATAAGCAGTCGGAGCCTGGCGACCCATGTGCTGCCTGTATGCAATGGCACTAAATGGAAGCAGCTGCAGATGAAGCACAGCCAGGCATAGTGCCGAATACTTTTTCCTTCTTAGCTTGAAGTGTTTTAGGAAATTTTACTATTATTTTGGATTCTACTTATTTCTTTTTTTTTTCCACAGCAGGAGAAGGGGATTACAGTAAAACGAGTCTTTCCTTCACATAATCAGCAACATAATTTGCTGTTTTAAAGGCAATGTTTGTAGTCTAGCAGTGTGATAGATATATTATATAGGTTTCTATATGTTTCTGTGAAAGAAAGGCATGCTTTGAAATAAGTCTTTCCACAAAAAAAAAAATAAAATCTGAAGTGCATAATATCCTGATTTATGAGGAAAATCTGGTTGTAAATTCATGCAACTTATTTGTGCAATTTTAAGAGCTGTTTAATAGTTTACAGTTAGTTAATACTCTCACTTTGAAATCCTGATCAGGTGCAACGAAGCATCGTTTCAACAGATGATAATTTTGCAGTCTGAAGGTGAAGTTGCTGAAAAGTCTTCTCTATGAGATAGATGTTCTTAGCAGGATCTTACTGGTGCAGATAATTTGTGTAAATTTGAAGACTTATTCTTCGAAAAATTAGTTCATTTTCCAGGATGAAACCACACCAACTATCAGAGCATTGTCTGGAAATAAGTTATAAGGAAATAAATTAGTCTTAAAGGACGAATAGAGGAAGGCTTCTTTTTCATGGTGCCGGGTACTATTGCAAAGTTATCTTAAGGGGAGAATTCTTTACATATCTGACATCATCCTATTGAAAACAGGCTATTTTAAACCTTTTTCTAGTGTGACTTACAGTACTTTGTAGTTACCAGATGTTAGAACAGTAGAATAAATCACATTATTTGAGATTATTTTAACATATAATCTATAGGTATCCTGAATGACTTTTTAAAGATTTTATTTTCAAGCCACCAACGCTTTCTGTTTAAAGTGAAAAGGAAATGCACCTTTAACAAGGTATAGGGTTTTTATATATTCATGTAGGATCATGACTCCAATGCATCACAATGGACTGTATAAGTGATCACATTCATGTAACAGGAGATATTCATATAACACTGACTGAATCTGTAGAGAATGAAAAAAAATAAGAACTAGACCAGACAATTTTGATTTTGTGGGAAGAATTTTATCCTAACTGCAAGTCTTACCTTTCACAATGACACTTTGTTAAAAGCAGAAATTCATTGGCCATGAACATACAGTCATTATTGTGGCATGAAAATTAGATGCTGACATGAAGTGTTTGGTTTTGTTGTTAGTTTTTTATTAAGATTTTTTTTAAAATACAAGCTCATGACACCACTGATATTTACAGATACAGCGTCATATCTTATCCAATTACATATTAGTACTATAAATAGATTTGAAATATTGGGGGCTTCCAAGATGCTACAGGCATGTGGGAGATCATAATAAAAATTCTTGTGTGTTTTACAAAACAAATCTTAGTCCAGCATCAATAGAATGGCACGATGCTTTATTACAATAAAATTCAGTCACATTCAAAGAATTGACTCTTACAGAAGAAATATCAGAATTAAAAAATAAACTAATAAAACCCCCACTTTTTGCAATGCATTTTTTCTTCAATTCTAAATTGCAGCTGATCAATGACATTCTCTATCCCATTGTATGAATGGAATAAAGTTGGTTTGGTAAAAATTGCTGCTTTCTAGGTCAGCAACACAGTTGTCCTTTGAAAATGAGCGTTAGGAGTTGAGGCCTAATTCGATGAATACTTGCTATGTGCCTGGCTGCATTGCTGAATCATGTTTTCTGTGCTGGAAGTACAGGCTTGGTTCCTCCTAATTGAGTCCCCTTTGGGCTGTCTCAGAGTGGTGGCTGGCAGGGATTCCGATTCTGGGAATCCTGCACACTTAGAGCTTTTTTAGTTGAGGGAACGTCTTGTGCAGTAGGGAGATATGTGAACTTGGCCCTTCTGTGGGACCACTAATATATTAAGCTGCTCTTGTTAAATAGAAGTCTGTGTTTCTATGCTTCCTAAGGTCACGATTTCTGTCCCTTTCGAGCACCCTGCACAGGGTGGTGGGGAAGGGTCATTTTAAGTTTATGATGAGCATTTGAGAAAGTCACCATTCAGGCTTGGAAAATGTTGCTCACACAACTGAACAAGTCCATGCTTGTTGCAGTGAGCTGTGGCCACTTGCTGCAGCTGCACTGCTCTTAATTTTTTTCCTTAAGCTATGGGTCTTTTTGCTCTGAAAGGTTCTGAGTTCTTTTCTGTGTGTTTGTGTGCAGTTTAACAATAAAAAGTTCTTTTGCAGTGGCTTTTTAATTTTTTTTTTTTTTCGGCATTGATTAAGACAGCAATTCATGACAATTTGGCCATTAGCCTCCTTTGTTGTTTTCGCAATATACCAGTATTTTCTTTCCTGTTCATAGTGGGCTACTAGCCCAGAATCCTTCCACTTCTGCTGCAGTAACAGGATGGGTTTAACAGAAATCTCTGGGCTCAAAAAAAAGTGACTCACCTCCCCTTGCTCATCTGCTCATGTACATCTTCTTAAAAAGAAGTTCGTGTAATCATTTTGTTACAAATGTCAGGTAGAGATTCAATCTTGTCTTTGCAGTCTGTTAAATTTTTCACTGAAACAAATGTGTTCAAAAGAGTTAATGTTATCTTAAAGGCAAGTGAGTGCTCAGGGCAGATCCTGCTCGCTCCCAGCAGCCCCGCTGCCCGTTCCGGCTGCTGCACCTCATTGCGGGAGGAGATGTGAAAGACATGCTTTGCAGCTACAGCCCTGGTCGCTCTGGGAAACCAGGCACCCTAGCTAAAAATAGGATCCTCTAAGTTAGCAGCTTTGCTTGTGAATGCACAGCCATGGGAAGCTGATTTGGGTAATAAGTGTTTTCCATGGACTCGGAATCAGAGTTAGCTGGGAAGAGACAGGCAGGAGAAAGAGTCGACAAAATGTAGTAGTTTTAATCCTAGCTTTGGCTATCTACAGAGTGCTTGATGTTTCGTCCTTTCATTTTGCTAACCACGGTGTGTTTCCCTGAGATCTCAGTCAATGTTGGAGTTTCATCTCACTGAATGCTTTATGCATATGAGAGAAAGTGTTTGTCTTGAAGACCATAAAGTTTTAGCAAATCAAGGACTGCGTGAGGAAGACAAAGAATTATTGTGTCTATTCTCTGTTTATTGAGAGTTAAAGTGAAGGAGACTTCCTTGAGGCTGAAAATTCACCATCAGAAGACCTTGATCTGAATTGTCTGTGTTCAGGATGTGAGCCTCCAGACGAGTTTCCCTCTTCTCCTTATTCCTGTTTGGCTTGGCTTCACCCTTGCGTCTGCAAAGCTCTCTGTAACCCCACTTCTTTTCAGCTGTGCAGCTGAACTGAACTTGTCCTGCTGCCAGGGGTGATTCCTCTGCCACGGGGTGAAGCTGTATGCTTCAGGGTTTCATTTGCTGGTGCAAATGGCTTGTTTTATCAGCTGGGGAAGATTTGCAGCTAGCTAGTTCGTGATACAAGGAGGAAAATAAAAATGGGTGTTGGGAAATGCAATAGATAAAGTCTTAAGTGGTCACAATTTAAATCTTAAATTGCCAATTGCATGACTGGCTAGAAAAAGGAAATGTGAGCCGAAAAAGAAGGCGGTAAACATGATGATTAAGTGGATCTTACTCAGAGTAAATTATAGCATTCCCAAATGAAAGTCGTCTCCTTTACAGAGAAATCATTAAATGTTAAACTCACACTATTATTTGCGTTTCATTGGGTAGACTTGCATGTGCAGAAATATCCATTTTAATTAGTGTTGAAAAGAAGTCTCGTGTACAGAGCACTGCCTGGTAGGTATTTTTATACTCTCTCTCAGTGAACTCATTTTATATGATGATGATTTCTTCTAATTTTTAATTAACATGTCTAAGTTAGAGTTGGGGAAAATGATCAGTGTTTCATTAACTGCCTCACACTTGGAGATCTATGCAAACCTAATTGATGTGGTTGCTACAGGGTACTTTGTCAAAATGAGCCATCCTGCCACTACCTTTCTCCCCTCGCTTTTCAGTCCTATGAGTTTGAGTGAAAGGCATTCTGCAACAGCATATAGTTTTACCTCCAAAATGCCAGCATATTTTGTGGTGTTATATTTCAGTGCAATGTTTCACTGAGAATATTTTGAAACACTTTATAGACTGTGTATTGGAAGATCTTCTGTGTATCACTGGTATATAGTGCTCCCCCTTTGCAAAGAGTATATATAACAGTGTTTTGGAAAAGCAGTCAGAGTTTTTCTTGTTCCTTCTCTGGGGACAATTATTGACCTAACTCTGAGCATCACAGTTTAGAATATACTTGCTAGTGTATAACAAATACCACTGAATTCATAATGTGTAATATCACAAAGTATTTAAGCTTATTGTTGCTATTTTTAAATTTATTTAACCATCTATACAAATGACTTATAGTATCTCACTGGAAAAAAATGTTGAGATGTGTGAAGGCTGCGTGGTCTAGTGGTAAAGGAGGTGTCCTTGGCTCTGGTCCCAGCTCTGTCACCAACCTGTCCAATGACTGGCACCAAATAACAGAACCTTAGAAGGGATAAGGTTGGAAGGGACACCAGTGGGATCATCTGATCCAACCTCAACGGAGTACAACTATTGGCATACTAGAGAAAATAATTTTTGTGGAGGAAGAGACTGTTATTAATCATACTCGTTAGTAAGTGAGTCTATTCATACTTAGTGTTAGGTTTAGGTTATTGTAGCTGTAGTGTTACTGTTACCATAATGTGACAATGAGAAAGGATAAGAAAATAGCAAAGACAAAGAAGAGCTAAAACCCAGTAGTGTACTCTGTACTCTGACCACGAAGTATGCCTTAAAACTGAGTTAGAGATTGTAAAGTCTGAGTAGCAATGCTATGTCTGAACTTGCTTTATCTAAGAAAACCAATACTTTTTGCAGTGTGCTTATCATAGTGATAACAGCAAACTGCAACAGCAGGGAGAGAGGTGGTAAGTTATAAATTATTCAAATATTTTTTTATGAAGCCATTATTAAAAGGAGAGAAAAAATTGTTTTCCTTACAAAGTCGTGAAAGTAGTTATGATATTAAAATATACTTGGTTTCCTATAAAGTTTTGGACTTAGGAATTTGATCAACAGAACTTTTGTTTTAAAATGTGATATTCACAGAAGATATTAAGGCACATGAGATTAATTTAAGCCATCCATGTGACATGGAACTGCAGAGCAATTGAGGTTGGAAGGAACATCTGGAGGTCATCTGGCCCACCTCCCTGCTTAAAGTAGGGCTCATATCAAAAGTGAGATGGGGCTGTTAAGGGTCTGTCTGGTTCAGGCATAATTTGAGAACACTGAGGTTAGAGATTCCTCAGCCTCACTGGGTGACCTGTCCTAGTACCTAACTACTGTCAGGGTGAAATTATTTTCCTTTTTATATCCCCCTGGAATTCACCCTCCAGCTTGTGGTTTTATTTCTTTTGTTCTCAGACCCTGGCAAGAGTCTGTCTCTCTCTTTAGGTAGTGGAAGATGCTGCCTCAGTCTTTCCTTCACTGGACAAATGGAGCCTCTTTATTTTTCCTTATCTGACACGTGCTTCAGCTCTTTAACTATGATCCTCTACTGGAGTTGCTCCAGGCTGTCAGTCTTTGTGGCAGCAGGATCCCAAAGATGGATGCAGTATTCTAGATTATGTATGTTGCTGTTGTAGGGAATTGCTGAGTGATAAATATCAGTGAGAGGATTCCCCAAGTGGGATCCTCTGCCTGGATGTAAGGGGACATAATTTATATGCCAAACTTGCCATGAGAAGCTGAAAGCAACCAGGAAGTATGAGTTACATGGATCTTTGTCTTTGCACACTGTATTCCATTCCTGAAGGGAAAAAACCACCAAAACAGGTAGGGAAGAAACCCAGTTTGAAAGAAGAGAGTGCTCGGTTATAGTGGTGATATTAAGTACAAATTCTGAAGCTTCATTTTCCTGGAGAGATGACAAAGAAGCAAGTTGCGGAGAGATGAGTGAGGGTGTCTTTTGGCACATTGCTCACTGAAACACTGGAGCCACTTTAGTGCTAAGCATGATGTAATGCAGAGAACAGTTTCCGTTTTTAACTGTTTCCAGTTCTGCAATTAGGAATGTAACCCATTGCGTTATGAGAATAAAATTTATTTTTCCTGGTAGGCTTTTTAGTGTTGGATAAATATGACAGTTGAAACACATGGTGTTTCCTTAAAAGCTGTGAATTCAAATGATGGCTTAGTGTTGAAAAAAGGATATTGGGTGTTTACGATCCAAGGCAGGTCTGTCAGCTACAGAAGTCAGAGCATGTTTTCCACAAGCTGGACTAGTCAGTTTGGGGCAAGTGCCAAGAAAAAGGAAAAATCTCCCTTGGGGAAGCAGTGGGGACATAATTCACAATTTTGTGAAAACTCATTAACTTAGTTTCTAGGCATTAGTTCTGAATCCAATGCTAGTCAGTATTTTCATATTTTCAATCACCAATATGGATACTGACATGAATTTGCTGATGTTTGTAGATAGCACAAAAATTGCTAAAATAATGAAGGTTGTTGCAAGCATAATCTGAAATGGTTGATCAGATAAAAATTAAAAAATTCACTTTAATGCAGACAGATGGAGAGCTGTACATAAAGATATAGGGCTTTCAGGATGGAAGGTTGCTTTGGGAATTAGCAACCCTGAAGTCAATGTAAGGTTTTTGGGGAGTAGCTTCCTCAACGAGTATGTCAGCTGAATTGGTATCGGAGAGAGAACTCAAGGGGTTTGTTCTTGATGCTGATATTCTCCTATATATGTATTTGTGAACTGAACCTGGAAGATGTTCTTGCTTTCATTTTTTTTTTTCTTCTTGTCTCCAGCTGCAGACGTTTTCTTGACAAACTTGCTTGCTCTTCTGCAGAAAATCAGTTGAATTCTGCTGGCAATTAGCCCAGGGAAGCAGAGACTAGTTAGAATAATTACTGCTGGAGGTGTAGGTGTAGGTCTACAAAGCCTAAGGCTAAACAAGAGGAGATAGATTAAAAACAGCTCTTTGGAGTCTGAGAGATGAATAATGTCTGGGCTTAGAAAGTTCTTGAATTCTTGGGGAGACCCTGATAGAGTGGTTAAAAAAATGCTGATTATTTTTGTATGTATATGCATTCATTTAGTCCCTCCTCTGCATGGCCTGATTTTATTAGGCATACTTGCCAAGTGATCTTTCACTTTTTGGGAAAGAAGAACAAAATGTTTTAACTTAGTTTTCCAATAGCAGCACTATGCTGGCTTATCCCAGAATCGCTATTCCTGGAAACCTGTGGTGAGGTTCCTGTAAGCTGTTTGTGGGCTGCCCACAAAGGGTGTATCAAGAACAAGTTAGAAAATTAACTTGGCTTTGCCTTTGATAGCTGCTGCTGCTCAGATCTGGTGTCCTCACCTCAGAAATGTCCTCAGTTCTGGAGAATATATTCTGAAGATAAGGGGTGAGGGGTGGGGAGAGGACCCAAAAAAATGATCCAGATGCTGAAAAATCAGCTTTATGAGGTGAATTGTAGGGAGGCCAGTCATTAATCTTATCAAAGAGAAAAGGTCAAAAAGCAATGTGATTACTGTGTATATGCACTTATTTATGGAGAATATATTTGTCAGCAGAAGTCTTTTAATCTTCTATATGAGCACATGACAAGATCCCATAGCTAAAGATCGAAGGTAGGTAAATTTACTCAAGAAATAAGTCATCATTACTTGCTTGGCTGCATAAATAAATACTGGACTCTTTGCTAGAGGAAGAGGTAGGAGCAGTATAATTTTTTGAAGTGTAAATAGATGCATTTTGAGCTATGTGCTTTAAGTATGTTTCTGAGTGATATGGATTTGGGTCTGGAAGGGTAGGAGGAGAGGAAAGTGGACAGAGAGGACGAGGTGATCCTTTCTAGCTTTGGTTTTAGCATCTGAGATGCCTTCAGTATACTTTTACTGGAAAGAAACATTTGTGTTTATAATGGCTGCAAATCTAAAGCAACATGATAATTATCTGAAACCACAGATATCAGTCTACAGGAGGTCAGGAAAGATCCCTTTTTGTCTGGAACATGTTCTTGGCTCTGGCTGCAGCCCCACCTGCCCATGTGCACCCCTCAACAAACTTAGGTTCCCTTAGGGAGCTGAGGACAGCCACAGCCTGGGATGAGGCAGTGCCTGAGGTAATGCCCATAGAGATCTGGATCTCTGGCTTACCACCTCTTTATCAAGGGAGCCCTTTTAGGAAATATGGTTATGTTTTGTGCTTTATGAGGGCCATTTCCACTCTTCAGAATTGTTCCTGCCTCATTGCTTTATTGAAAGACCATCTTCTCCTTATATCTGTGTCATGGCAATCTTGACTTTTGTTCCCTGTCTTCCCATCCCAATATAAGAGGAAAATATCAAATGAATCAGTTAGAATAAATCAGAATGTTTCTGACACATAAATCTTCAGGAACAATCACAGGATCTTACACAAAATACAAATAGTGTTGGGGTAAGTTAGACTACAGGTACGTTTGAGGAGTTAGAACCAACAGTTTAGAGAATCTAAAAGCTAGACTACAAAATGCCTTACAAGCTGTCTGAGATGGCTAAGTACAGAAATCATTCACTTTACAGTAAAAAGGAACCACTGCTAGGAAGAAAAAATACTTTTTTAGTTCAGGAAAGAATTACTTTGTCTGCCTCCCTAGCAAACATTTCCTTTGTAGCCTTTATCCTCTTGGATTCATTATGAATTTAGCCAGAAAATATTTGGCTTTTTTGATCATTATCTGCCATTACCTGCTATGAGGACTGTTACATTTTACTGTATCAAACACTGTTGGAATTAAGGTTGTAGTTGCAATTTCTCCAAGGAATATCTATTTCCATAGATTTGCAGCTCAATTCTAAGCATTCTGACTAGGAAACATTTGCCTCCAGGCAGTTATTTAATTTTTTATTTCTGTCTTTTTCCTTTGGTGTTGAAAATAAAATTTTCATAACCTTTTGAAACTATAAAATAAGCTATCGTGGAAGCTTGAGGATTCCCTCTTCCCCTCTCTTTTTACGTTTGTCCATCCTCCTACCTCTCTTCTAGCTGCAGTGGGATGGACCCTTTTCTCTGGTCTATCAGTGTGAAATAGCTATGAGAGTAACTGCAGAGCTGAATGGTAATTAATAATGAAAGACAGATCCAGAGAAATGTCTCTATAATGCATTGATTTGTGGGGGGAGGAGTATGTAAGTTGCCTTTTCTATTTTTTTTAAGGAAAAGAAAGAAGTAGCAACTAGTCTTGGTTTTGGACACAAATCCACTTTACAAAATTCAGATTACACTTCTTATTATCCATAATACTGTTTCTCGGCCTGGTGAGTTGAGACCTCAGCTTGCAGGTCTCCGTCTTTGTATTATCCAGTCATCCACAGCCATAGATTGTTAGTATTCTTTGCTCTGAGAATATAAAAAAATTTCAAAAAAGAAGGGAAGGAGGGACAACCCTATAGCAGCCTGTGTGTTTCTGGGGTGTTTAAAATGCTGCTGCCTTCCCAGGCATTGTCTCTTCCGAGGCACTGCCAGGCACAATGGAGCTGCTAACACCTACACACAGTCTTGCCGGATAGCTTTGGCGGAGAAGCTGCAGCAGATGAAGAAGCAAAGCAGGAAGGCCATCTATATGGAATGTTCCGCAAGCTTTATTCCAACCACGTGCAAAAATGGAAGGACAAACACGAGGAAGGGTTCTGCTCAGGAAGGGTTCTGCTCAGGAAGAGTTCCCAGGGACAGAGAGAGACAGCTGCTCTCTGCACCGGGTTATAAAGGTCAAAGGACCAATGGACGAAGGGCAGAGGGGCCAAGAACCAGTGGGGGAACTTCACGGGTGTGGTTAAGGAGAGCATTCTCAGATAGCAAAGGCTAAGGTATTATCAGAGAGCTAAGGGGGTGGGGAGACCAACCGGGATAGGAGAACCCAGGTACATTTAAATAGCAGAAGCCAGGCATCCAGGGGGAAGGTCTTTTCAATCAATCTATTTGAGGGGATATTTCCAGCCTTATGGGCTGTCCCACCAGTGGGTTCCCTCATCAGCAGGCTCACTGGCCTCTACACAACCCTAGGTACCAGGATACTAAAACCAAAACAAAGATTGCCTGAGCTGTAATCAGACACCCTGCATATTTCTATAAGCTATTTTTCTTAGGGCACTAAGGAGTAAAAATTTCTAAGGCACTGTCAGATCTCCAAATAGCTTAACCCACTGAGAAAATAGACAGTGATCTAGTTCAGATAGAAACCAAGAAACTGAACTGATGTGTTTGAGTATCTGTTCCCCCATTCATGGCTGATGCATTTCTCTGGTAGCACATTTACTGCCTTTTTATTTCATTCATGGAGAGCTTGCATTATTACCAGATATCAGATAATTTCTGCTTCTTCACTGTAGTCCCCTGATCTTTGTCCCTACACTAGATCTCTTCTTTCGTTAAAAATATTTTGGATCATCATATATGGGTACCTTAGTTAATAAGCACAACTGATTAAGAGCTGTATGTGTTATGTCTCCTTCCTGAGAAATGCACTTCAGGCTGCTTGTGTTGTGATTTGGGGAAGGGCTAGAGAAACTGCAAAAAATACTATTTCAGGTAAATTGCTGTCAGTTTGTTGTCACAGAGATTAAATAATGCTTTCACTGTCTCTGAACCAGCGAATATGGAGGGGACTTGTTTTCTTTCCTTGCTGATATGGAATCAATGCCCCTGACATTGCTTAGGTTTCTGTGGGTAGTGCTCTGAGCTGGGCAGTTTGTGAGCAGAGGTAGAAAATCCCTGCACTAACTTAAAATCTCCCAGCACTGAACTGTAACATTTATAATTTCTTTCTTCACATAGCAGTAATAAGGTTGCTGTATTAATTAACTAATGTGGTGATGTGTCATCCTTGCTCATTTTAAGTCTCAGAAAGAAAGCCTGAGCCATTTTGCTCTGTATTTTTCCTGCATCGAGCACAAACATTTTCATTGGGTTGCCATTCATACAACAGACTATTAAAAGTCAAATTTTAGCCAAAATAAACTTTATTTTCCTTATTTTTAACACTGTGTTTCCTGAAGAAATGTCACTGGACTTCTATTGTGTAAAAGACAGGTCGCAGAAGAATTGGCAGGGAAGATAGATAGAAGTTGGTTTGGATTTTCTTTTTTCCCTAGAATTTCGTCAGTTTTGACATGCTTCTGTCTTCAGGAGGTGGCTGAGTAGTCTTGAATGAATGTTTTATTCATTTTACTGTGTCTACAAAATAATCTTCTACAGCTATTTCTTGGGCTGCAGTGAAAGCTTCTTTTTCCTTCTACTTGCTTTTGAAAAATACAGGCCAACTGCCCTATCTAAGAAGATGATGGGCTTGGGAGAGATTGGAATATTATTTCTGTGCTGATGAAAAGATATTTCTTGTTCCAAAGTGGGCAAATTAAAGGAATTGAATGTTGTTTTAGACATAGAGGTGATGCATTTTTCCTGTGGCCTCTAATCTTGTATAATTCTTGCAAAATACAGTATTTAAAAAAAAACAACAACAAATCTACATAGTTGGTCAGGGATTGACATAGTAGGTCTGAGGTAATTTCCAGTAGTTACTTCTGCTTACTTTCTCTTGTATATTGTGCGTGAACTTTACTTCAAGAAATGTCTATTTAGGGATACCTTCAGCAGTGTAAGTTCACGCTGTATGATGAAAAAACTTGCATTGTTAAGTTTAACTTCAGCTATTCTCTTTCAGTAGTCTCATGCCCATTATAACTTGGTATTTAAACTCATATATTCCTACAATTACATGTATTTCATGCCAAATATAAAATGGTTGTTTTTCCTGTGTACAGAATGTGTGAAACTTGCAAACAGTGGTTTCATCAATATTGGATCCTTCTCTTTGTGTAAGAAATTTCATGATCTATTTTCCTGTGTTTATAATGGGCTTAATCCAGATTTCCATTGGTTTGGATTTTGGATCAGAATCCAAGTAAATGCAAGGGTGAGGAGGGAGCAACAAAAACATCCATTTGCTAGACAACATTGAACTGAAGAGCTGCCATTGGGTTTGAGCTATAGCTTTTGTGCTCTGGTTATTACTGTCTTTCTGTCATGGCATCAGTTAAACCCCTAACTTGAGAGAAACAATTTACAAGAATTAAAAGGTTCAGATTTTTTTCCTTGTTTTGGGGTAAATTAATTTCCATAAGAACAAGACTGTTGACTGGTAAACAGAGAAGACTATTCTCTAAGTTTCAGAAATAAAATATAAATAGAGACAGGCATTTACAATTCAAGTATAGAACAAACTCATTAGGAAAAAAGACTAGAAAATAAATAGCAGTTCCAGAGAGATGCTCAATATAATGGAGGACAGCAGTAAATGTCATGTACACTGTACAGAAGTTTTAACTCTGATAGTATAAAGTTCTTTTGTAAAGTACCTTGGTATGAAGCATATCATAGTCATACCTATTTGAAGACCATTTTGAAGAAAGGAAATGTGGGGTATTTTAGTAGTTACAAAATTTAGTCTGCTGCACCTTCTGAGATGACATATATAGTTGTACAATTTTCTTTGACTCTTTCCTTAGTTTATCATTTATTCCTTGGTGGAAGGGAAGCTAAGGGGAAAAATGAATATTTCTCATATTGAAGATGTTGCCTCTTTGGCACAGTTTGTTACATTTCAGGACATTGGTGGCACAGAAGCACATAACTACTGCAGACCCCCTGGCTGCACAGTGTGGCATGTTGCTGTGTGTCCTGGGTAGCAGTGATAGGGAAGGGGTCTTGGGAGGATGCGGGAATTGCATCTGGGAGCATCATGGATTGGAAAAGAAGATCCTTGGGGTAGGCATATGGAATTTAGGCGTGTCTGTTGATCCTGCTTCTCAGTTTTTTCTCTCTCTATGTTGTTATCTGCTCTACCTGGACTTCTCCTGCAGCTCATTTAGATAGGGATTCATCCAGTCTTTCTGAGAGGGTCAAGCTGAAAATGTCAGTCCTCAGTATGGTAAATCACTAGGAAACAAAGTACTTCCAAAAGACTGTTAGCATCTAGATGGGCAAAACTGATCTCCAGAGGTATCTCTCTCTTTTTCTATCCTAACATTGGGATAAAGCAGGGTGATACAACTCTGCCTCCATTTCTCAACTGTAAAATAGACATTATGTTAAGGGGGTGCAAGAAGACTGAAATTATCACATTTCTACAGCAAAGAGCCATGAAAAGGTGTAAGTGTAGAGATAACTGTTCAGAAGAGTTCTGGGCATGAATTAAAAGTATTTTCCTTCCAGTTCTTGTGCTGCTTAACCGTTTTACCTGTCCTTAAATCCACGAAGACAGAAAAGAGCAGTGCTCATAACATAAAGAAAGAAGTACTTAGCATATTTCTAAAACAACCTGTGATCACAGGGGAGAGACTAACCGTGAAAAACATCAATCTTCAAGGAGGAGAATTTCACATTAAGAGTTTGTTACTGAAACTACTTTGCAGCTCTAGCTACAGCTGATTAAATGCTGACATGCAAAAACTGTCTCCAAAGAATCTGTTGAATACCTAAGTCTTTACTGGAGTAAAATAAAGAAATATAGATCTCATTTATCAGGGCCTACAATCTTTTCCTGCTTGTATCTACTTGATTTGAAGGTCATTAAAATGTATTAGAGGTTTAAGATTGGAATGCAAGGCTAATTTGGAACCTGGCTCTACGATGACTGATTATGTTATTATACTTCATACTGGTTAAACGAAAGCATAGTGTCTGTATGACAAGGGGGATCCAAAATAATGTGGCATTGCCTAGTGAAATAGCTGTTCCTTTCCACAGGTAATGCTATATAATTCCACTTAGCTTTTTTATGTCCCCATGGCTCTTAGAGTAATGGACACCTAGGGCAGAGGCTGGGTGAGGAAATACGAAAAGCTGGCAAAAACTCATTGCTCACAGATTGGAAATCTCCTGGTTTGGCTTCAGACTGAATGTGGAGAACTTTCCAGCACTCCCTCAGTTGCTTCCAATGTTTTCTTTGACGTATTTGGCCCCTGACCAATTTTCCCAACTGCTCCCAAGCCCTTTCTAATAGTCTCCTAACCCACTTGGATGTTCCCTCAGCTCCTTTACGCCCTTTCCATTGGCACGGATATGAAGTTCTGCTGCTTCAGGAATAATGCTGAAGATAAATGTGCTTTCATCCTTCTTCTCAAAGGGGTTCATTCCCTGTATTTAACAGTAGCTGAATTCTGTTAATGTCATTTGAGGTGTTCCAAATTTATTTTGAATGTGGCCACAGGGAGCAGGCAGGCTCGGCATTTGAGTGGGAATGGTTCCCTCTCCCATCATGCTAGGGGCAGTGTGTTGATACTTGTGAATTTAATTATTTTAGCGAGATAAATAGAGATGAAACAGTTAAAATGCAAGGCAGTCATAGAGAGACCAACTTCTACCCAGGAACAGTGGGTGGTGCTGGGTCTTGTCTGTCCCTGTGTGAAACTGCAGAGAGAATGGTCCTTGTTTGGAGAGGCAGCCAGGCACCCCTCACTGGGAGGGTGATCCAGCTAGGGGACTAGAGGACTTTTGTTAGACAGCACCTGGAGCATCAGCCCCAGATTTGTTTTGGGTTATTACTGTTTTACTAGGCAACCCTAACTTTTCTTTTTTTTTTTTTTTTTAAATCTCTG
>VYZT01063870.1:100569-121709 GCA_013400735.1 Pomatostomus ruficeps
TTGGAATAAGCAGAGTTAAAGTATCCCTGACCATGTAAACACTGATTAGTGCAACACACGCTCCATATCAGAAAGGGTGTGAAACAAGTTTTACATCTGCCTCTGTTTTGTCTCTGATCTTCTGACTGGAATATTAATCAGCATCACTCTGTCACTGCAATAGAACTGCCTTGGTCTTTAGCATGTTTGTCCTGGCAGAACTCCTTTCAGGTAGCAGTGTGCCCATGTCCTGCTCTGTAGACCTCTGTTTCCCGTGTTTATCTTTCTCATTCATACAGAACAAATTCAGGCACCTACAATATTCAGTTAATATAAATTTCAGTCCTTGTTAATGATAAAGAAGCATATTAAACAGTGTGGCTCTTTGACTGATCTTGATGAAGCATCAAAGTCCTTGCTTCCGTGTACAGTCTTTAGAAAGCCTCTTTATGGTAGGCAGTTAGGTCTCATTTGAACACCATTAGCCATTTCAGAGATAATTAAATGTTATTTTGAAGTCACTATAGGTTGATTAAACCTCTGGTAAATATGATGTTATTTGATACAATAATATTTAATCCTGTGGTTCTGGTGAAGACAGAGCAGCTGTGAGGGAGAGTTACCAATGTGAACACGTCTGCCAACAGCCCTGCGTCAAAGGAGTGCTCTGCCCAGCTTGTGGTATCCTCCTCTGCAGCTATTTCCATATGTCTTGTATAATAATTTCATTTTTGAAATAAAGAGCATGGTTATTTTTATATGTAATTTTTTTAAAAAACTGTGGCCTTGAGAAAGGATTTAGTGATGCAGATTAGAAGCTCACTTTCAATTTTTATATTTTACTATTGGGCAGTAACACTACACGAGAGACCAGGAATATTTCACAAACTGCACTTAAAATCTGATTTTTCTTTTCGGGTAGTGAATAGCTATATAACAGTGACAACTGAGGTAAACAGCTTATCCGTAATACTGGATTCCTGAAATATTTGGAAGAGACTAAAGATGTTTTACATATGCCATCTTTCAATGTTAGCTCTGCTTCCTCTTGAATTTTCATGGGAACGAAAAAAAATATTCACATAATAAGTTTGGTTCTGCAGGAAGGATTGTTAATTCAATTTAGAATACATTACTAGGGAAGATAAGTAAAGCTAGTCTGTATTTAAAGAAAATTATAATTAGGAAACTAGAGAGGCTAAGGAAAAAATATTCTTGCTTCATGCTTTAGAAATTTTTTCTCTTGGCATGTTTGCAAATGTGGTTTTAAGGACTTATCAAATGCTGTGTTAAATATTTAAACCTAAAAATTGCTCTAGTTGTGTAGTAAAAGGCCATGACAGAAAACTGGAGATTTTTGTGTCAGAGGTGACATTGTTTTGGGTTGTTTGAAAAAGAACAGGAAGTTTAATTGAACAAGTATTTAAAATGTTAGACAGTTTCCAAAACTGCAGATTTGAGCCTAATTGAGTTCTGTGGCCTTCAAACTGAGTTCCTGTTTGCTTGAGCACCCTCTGCATCTGCAGCATGCCCAGAAGTCTTGGACCTGCATCTACTGGTTCTAGAAAGGAGCAGCAACGTGAATATGTTCAAGTAGCAGCAGTCCAGACTGGCTGCCCATTATTCCACATAGGCTTTGATTTTTGGGGACTGACCATCGACAGCTATGTAACGATAGTCTCTGTTCTTGTGTGGATGGGTCAGGCAGTACCACGCTCAAGCCTGTGCTTATCCAAGCAGCCAACTCCCAAAAACTGCAGTAGCAGCCCAGCTGCCTGAGTGGCAAATTACTGAAGATAGAAAATTATATTTGGAAAGCACCTTTATTTATGTGCCTTCCCCATGCTTATATTTTTTGTACTTTTTTGTTTATTGCTGTTCTAGATGCATCTGTGCTATGGACTTGTGGCATAATCTGATAGGGCTACTTCAGCCATATGGCTGTCTACTTGTCTCTTAAATATGATTGAAATCAGTCAGTGGATTTAGAATTAAAAGGTAGGGATGAGGAGCCAAAACCATATCTATACAGTGTCATATATATGAAGTGTCATCACACAAACATAATTTTTTTAGGTGCTTGCATTGAAAATCTGGCATGAGTTTTTGATAGTGATGGTGTCGAAGACTTGTTGTGTTCTGAACTTAAACTCCTGAAGTTGGCTCCTGAACGTAGTAGGTTGTCATCTTGTTCTGTGTTTGTACAGAGCTAACAGAATATAATCCTGTTCTGTGCTAGATAGTGGATTAAATGTATTTGATATTTTAAGGTCACTCTTCTGTATGAATGTTTTCAGGGTCAATGTGTGAAGTACTCTGTTTAAAATGGTTTTGAATCTGGAAGCAATCACAACCACTGCTTTCAAGACTATGCACTTACTCAGCTCTTGTGGATGGAAATACTTCTTAGAGAACAGGAATTGAGCCATTATTGTGTCTCACTTTGAATTATGAATTAATTCACTGTATGGAATTATTACTAATGTTTAAGACAAGTGCACTGGTATAGTCAGTGATTTCATACACAGTAAGTCCTCTTGTCTCCCAATACAATTTAGTTAGAAGAAATAGAAACCTAATTCTTTAAGTATTTGATGTTAAATCATGTATTGCTTTTATGAACTTTATTACCAGAGTGGAGTAGAAGCTTATACAGTGAATTCTTAATAGGTTAAGTAATGGTTTAAATGTTTGCTTTTTCACCTTTCATCATAAGGGTCCAACAGACTAAACCTAAATGCTCTTTTTCTGTTTAGTTTTCCCAGCATAATCAAATGATGATGTAGTTATTAATAGAAGTATGGTAGTTTGTCCTTATAATAGCTTTGTAATAATGTGCCTTCATATTAATAATCTCCTGAATTTTATTTTTCTCATAAGAGTCTTTATTTTAAATAAGAAATGTAAAAATTAATGTTGCCCTTAGCATGATGATTGAAGAGCCTGCTGCTGCAAAAGTGGAAATGGCTTGAGGGATTGGAGCAGTAGGTGGTTGCCTATAATTTGTTAGGGAGCTTTTTGATTATTAGTTGTCAAAAAAGTTTTAGAGTTACAGGGGGTGGTGGTGAGAAATTAATAGGCTGTGTCTAGAACCTCTTGATCTCCCCAAAATAGTTGTGGTGTTCAGTGGAATAGTTAAATAGCTGAAAAGGTGAGTGAGGCTGTGTTCTTGAGGAAAGCAGCAGCTTATGTTCCAGTCATACAGGTATTAAGTGCCAGCTCAAGTGACTCTCATAAACACTTCTTTGGATTTCAGTGGGTTCATTCACATGAATTAAATTAAGCAGATGCTAAAAAGTTTGCAGAAACTTGAATCTGTCTGAGGAGTTTATTTTCCTGGTAGCTCTGGCTCCCCAGAAGTATTTACAGCATGCTCTCACTTTCTAAAAACTTGAGAAAACACAAAAAATTGCAATCATACTTGCAATTGTGAGTTTGAAAGTATGAGACTTTAGCTATTAAACTTCTTAATAGATGCAGAAAAAAATTACTTAAAATCACAAATTTCAGGGGTCAAATAAAACTTTATCTGTAAGAATCTGCATGTAGATAGAGAACAAGAGAGCTTGGTTAAGAATGGTCCATGAAAAAAAGCATCATGGAAGGAGCACGGGGAAAAAATAAAATAGTTTTCCAAAAGTCAATGTTTATCAAAAAGAGAAGGATCTTAGCAAATCCTCCACAGAAAGATAAAATATAAACATCAGGAAAAGTGATTGATCTAGAATTCATTCCTTTTTTCCTTTCTTAGCCCTCTTAGCTGACGTGGTGATGAAAAGAGAGGATCAAAATGGGCTTCTTAAAGCTAAAATTTTTATTAGGAAATGATTAAAAGCACATTGTGTCTCGTAAAGTGAAGTTGTGCTCTTTTCAGTCCAGCCTTGCTGCAAAGCATTTTCAGAGGAGAGCAACAGAAAAGGAGAGGGGATAAACACAGACCATTCTAACTTTCATTATTCAGGGGTAATAATATCTGTGGAATTTTCCATTTGTTTTCCTGGTCTGTCATTCACTGAAAACCCAGTGTACCCCTGAAAACAGGTCTATATCTAGAAAGGATTTTGGGTCAAAACTGCTTCAACACCTTTGCTTGGAGGACAGTTTTGAGCTGTGACTGCTGTAACAGTGAGAATTCACACAGGCAGGAGCAAAATTAAGGAAACGGGAAAGACGGGAGAGTCAGAATTCTATCTGTGCACCCCACTGCCCCTCTCCCTCCCCAAAAAAGGAGGGGGAGGATGGGGTAAAGAAATTTCTGAAAGACCAGCACAGAGAAATTGACTGGAGCTAGTTATTTCTTCCATGGAAAACTTCTAATGCACATTGCATTTGATTTTTAGAATCCTGTGGGTTCTATCTTCCATACTGTGGCACATAGGGAGAAATACTGGCTTTATGCAGAGGCTGTTACCAAAGGCTTTGGGAGGGAACTCAAAGAATTGTGGGTGAATTTAAGATTAAATGGTTTAAAATGGTTTCACAAGTGTCTTGAATTCTGGATGGAGTGGAGATTTCTGGATAATGCTATAAATTCACCTTGAAGTAAAAAAATCTGGTAAATCTAATTCTCCTTCATTGCCTAAATTTATTTTAGCTGTAAAATAACAACAGAAAAAAGTTAAATTTATTTTAGCTGTCCATGACTGATGGTAGTAGGAGCTGGTTAAGAATCATATCCTTGATCATTGCTCATTTGCTGCTGTGCCTCTCCCCAGCCACAGGCCACCCAAGCACTTTCACTGGGAGAACCATGTGTATGAACCACTGGCTTCAATCCAGCCTGTAAAATGCCCGTAATTATGGAGTCTCATTAAAATGAAATCAGTGAGACAGGCTTCTGCTCTTAAAAATGATGGGTGGAATCCAGAGATCCTGAAAACCGTTATGCTTTCATTGTGAAATAATTCCATCTGTTATCTGGATCTGTCTATTAATTTAGAAAAAGTACTGGTATGGTTAGCAGGATTGGCTGAAAAGATGCCCACAATCTAGAGGACAATGCTGTAAAATCTGTTAAGTAGCTGACCTCCATTTTTCAGATACTGGGATGAAATCAACTGGCATAGTTGAAATGATGGTCAGCCCTTCAGGAGCTTCATACCTCTTAGGTTGTGACAGGGATCTGCTAATGGTGTTCAAGAATTCAAAGATGGCTCATTGTGGCTTTGTTTTTCCTACTAAGTCATTTTCTCAACTTCCAAAGTGCAAAATAAGGTATTTTAATTTTTACATGAATTTACCAGTCAGATTGGGAAGTACTGACATGTATTTTTCAGAGCTCTGACTCCATTTAAGGTGCCAATCCTGCAGCATCCAGAAGATGTTTCACTGCTTGTGACTGCTCCCCAGCAGAGTTTGCAGTGACCTGACAGCCATTCAGTTGAAGTGAGTGGAGCAGCGGTGGCTTTCTGGTTTGGTGTGTGCATCCCCAGTGAACTACAGCTAGGCAGCAGCACCTTGAGCCTCAAAGTCTTTAACACTTCCCACAGGGGCTGAGTTACAGAAATCTGGAAGGTTCTTTGTTGGTGCATCCATACAGGTCGTGCTCAAAGCAGGTGGACTGAGGGTGACCCAACAGGATCTTCTGTGTGTGATTTTAATCAGTTTAGTTGAGGAATGGAACACTGGGCTTAGCCTGTGGCAGGATGGCTCCAACACACATTGCTGAAAATTATCTGAATTTGAAATGTTATAATTGTAGGATGTACAGCAATGAAGAAAGTTGGCTCACTAAGTTCAGAATTCAGTCTCCATTTCTGCATAAATGGAAAGAAACAAAGTATAATCTCTTGTATTTTTAGGTATTTTCTCTTTTATTTTCATGTACCAAATATGCATTTTTGTATCTCTTAAAAAAAAATCCAGATCAGTTTTTGTGACTTAAGAGAAATTACACTTGTTTGGAAAAGCACAATCTGAAACTTTTTCCTTAATAATTGGACCCAATAGATGCTCCCAGTAGTGAAGTTTTTCTTTTTCTCCTTAATTGCAAGCACCAGAAAAAGCTGTAGTTAAAACACTGACAGTACAATAAATAGCTGACGTGGTAGAATGTGCTTGGGCTGTAGCCAGGAATCTCATCCATAGACACACTCTCCTTTGGGAAATGGTTCTCTCTCTTTGCTTTGTAAGTCTTGTAGTAACCTATTAAAATGGGGGGGGGTTGGGGGGGTTTTGCTTTATTTTAAGCCAAACCTTTATTTTTATAAATAATCAAATTCCAAAAAAGTTGTCTGGTAGATTGTGACTCTTTAGAGAATAGGAGGGAATAATACTACTTGTGAATTATGGATTGTTTCCACTTTTTCTTATATCAATACACATCCAGGAATATGTGTTGTGAATTTATTAGGTTTGGCTAACCCTGAGTGAGAGTGGTATTAAACCTCAGTTCTGTAAAACGCTGCGTTATTTCCGAAGTACCATGTAACAACACCCACGGTCTGAAATTCTGTTCGTTCACAAGCTCCAGCATACAAGGAGTGCAGCGTAAATGTATCATCGGCGCATTACAGACCTGTAGGCATTCCCTTTGATTATTCAGTTGCTGTTTGCTGGAGATTTCATCTGGTGGTCAGGAGAAGAGCAGTGCCAGTCAAATAACAGCTCGGCCCAAACTGTTGGAGACTGGTGTTGACCCCACATAAAAAGAAGCGTCCAGCTGTGCAGGGAACCAGCCTGTTCCATCTCTGTGGGGCTGCTATGAGCATGTAGCTCTACGAGCCACTGATATGGACTGGCAGCAAGTGAAAGAAATCTGTGAAAGATCTAAACATAACCCATAGCATTTAGCTTGATACACTGGTTGTGGACTAGTGTCCAGTGAATTTGTCACATGTTGAGCAGATGGAAAGTGTTTCTTGCTTACTCTTTTCATAGGATGAAGATGTTTTGTGGATGAAATTTATTTGTGTATTTTGTTGGCTGTTGGTGATGTAGATGAGTAATTTACTGAGCACAAAGCTCAGTAAATTACTCATCTACATGAGTAGATGAGTTCTATGAAGGGGAAAAAGTTCATGAAGGGGAAAAAGTGATACTTGAAGAAAGGAAAAAAGTGATAGCCATGAAAGTTGCATTGCTGATCTTGTAAGGAAGACCAGAGCTCATTTTTTTCCTGAATTTTTTATCTGGATAATCAAAATTAATCACCATTGTTTAACCCTTTGGATTAAAAAAAATTGTGTCTGTAGAGTTGCCTCCTAAATTTAAACTAGCAACCAGATTGGTTTCTCCTAATCAGAAAGTCATAAAGATTGCTTAGGGGATGTCATGTGGCGGTGGTACTTATGTGACAATTCAAACTCCAATGCTTATGTGAAATGGGCAGTCTTTCACAGTCACCAGGTTTGCAGAAAACTTCAAGTGCTGAAATCACTCTTCCCAGAAAGAGAAATGAAAAAGCCAGGCTAAAAAGCAAAACTGTTAAGAGTTAAAAATGAGGTGGAATGCTGTTCAGATTTTCAGAAGCCTCACTTTTGTATTTCCCAAAATAATGCTGCCCATGATCTGTTTCTCTTTATTACATCAGTTTACATATTTAAATCTATTTATTCTCATTTTTTCTTAGGTGATCCTTATCCTGACCAAGTATTATCATACTGACATGGGGAAAGTGCTGGAGAGCTCTTTGTGGAGGTAAGTTCTCTGCTTTTTCTATAACCTCTCCCCGTGCCGTTCTTGGAATAGCTCCATCCCTTCCCTTTCCAGACTGCTGCTGAGTTGAGTTGGTAGCTGACTGATGCTTACTATTGTAGTAAGATTGTCCAGATTGTCATCAGCTCTTCCTCCTTCTCTTCCTTGAATGCAGTTCCTGTAGTTGAATTAGTTTGTAATGAGTTTTAACAGTATGGACAAAGAATGATAGAGAATATAAGGTACCTTCTTGATGCGACTTTGCAAGTTGCCATGCTTTTCCTTTTCCTAAAAATTTTGCATCAAATTTACTTAAAATTTTGAAATGCTTACTGTGTTGAGATGCGACTTTTGGGAGTTCTTGCTACTTGAGTAGTGTACTGAGCTTAGTAAATAGTCCTGCTTTGGAAGTAGTTAGGATTGTCTGGATGAAATATACCAGCAGTATAGGTTATATTGTGTTTTAGGACAACTGGGAATAAATAGTAATCCAAATAAATTTCTAAACTGATTCTCATTCCCATAATATTTGTGAATTAAGATACCAATATGCTTGTTGCCTGCATGTGCACAGATAGCACACTCAGATGTGCATCAGCCCAGAAGCAAGGCCAAGGTAAGTCTGTGTTATACCAGTCACACTGGTTATCTTCTCAGGTCTTAGTTGTGTTTTGCTAAGGGGGCTTGTTGTGCTCTAATATTTGTGTGTGTGTGTGTGTGTATAAATTTGCCACAACAAATTTTTGCTAGACCCATCATGTACATTTGAAAAGCAAAAGTATTTTGCCGTTACTGATAAATACGATACTGCGCCAATGTTTGCTCTGCTAGTTTTGCTGCTTATCTCTAGCAGCAGAAATAAATGACGGGAGACTTAAGCAGTCATATGTGAAATTCAAATGTAGCTCATAAGCTTCAGGTCTAGAAACAAATAGTTTATCTAAAACCTTGTGGCCTAGGTACTTGTAAACTTCATGCTGTTGCAAGAGCTTGTATGAGGACTTGACCTTCAGCTGTGTGTGTAGGGAACTTTACAGAGACAATCCAAGAAAAGGACTGGGTAAGGGAATAGGGAGTGGGAAAAGTCTGTGTCCAGGACATGCTGCAAAACAGCCTTGTTACTTATTTTGAAAGAGGTGGCATTGTTTTAACCTTTTGGGGTTTCCCAGTGACAGTGCTTCTGCAAAGCCTTGTTGTCATACCAGTGTCTGAGTAGTGCTCAGTCTGGCCAGGGTCAGTGGCACATGCAGAACAAGGCTATTTTCAGATAAAAAAGACATTTCTAGTCATAAGAAGGAGCTTTTCAGGAAAGAGAGTGAGATCAAATGAAGATCGCTTAGCACTGGCTCAGAATTGGCATTTTGAGGGCTATGACAGTTCATTTGTAACTATCCTTTAAAATTACAAGATGCAAAATTAATTGCACATTTGTTTCTTTTTTAATTTTTGTCCAACATCTTGTGCAAATAAGACAACCCAGTGACAGTTTGGCTACTCCCAATGGCATAAGCACACACTGCTTTCCTATTATTTGCCAGTGGCCAATACAACATGCGCAATATATTTCAAGTTTTGCAATCCATACTTCAGGGTATCTATCATGGTCTTTTAAACATTTTCAGTTGGACTCCTCAAAATAAACATAAACCAGGCTTCAGATTATGTTGCTTTCTTGTAAGAACATAAACACTTAAAACAAGGTCATTCAGACCTTGCTGACAGCAAGGTGTGAACTGGTGTGAACTGCATTCAAATGAAATCGATACTAGCGTGCATCGTCCGAACTCGTGCCTTTTTACTTACAAGTAACAGATGTAGCAGATGCTTCGGTACTGGGACAGGTCATGGTACTGCCCCAGGGGCTGGGCATAGATGGCCTCAGGGCTCTCAGTGGTGTCAGGCTTTGGGGATGTGCCGGGTGCCCATGGCTCCATGGGACACTTTAGGGTGGCAGGGATGGGGCCTCCGGGGACTCTCCTTGGGTATGTCTTGCAGTTTCACAGGGCACAGCTCAGCCAGAGTCTGGACACCAGGGTGCCTTGGGCTGTCCATTTTGTCAAGAGAGTCCCTGGGAGCTCACTCCTTGATGTGATGATGCCCAGAACCTGCTGTGCTGGGGGTGGGGATGAAGGCTGGGGCTTGTTGACCAGACAGGCTGGATGGGTTCTGAGTCACCTGGTCTGGTGGAAGGTTCCCTGCCCATGGCAGTGGGGTTGGAACTGGATGGTCTTTAAGGTCCTTTCCAACCCGAATCAAACCATTCTATGATTCTATGGTTTCTAAAACCAGCATGGAAAAGCTGAAAGGAAACAAGTGCTTAACATGAGCGCTCGGGCCCCGGGGTTACTCCCTAGCTGATCCATGCTCTGGGCTCACCTCCTTCCTCCACCTCTGGCCGCTGAGACGTAGAAGAGACACATACAGTTGTCAGACTGGAAGGGTTACAAAGTGCTTGGATCTGGAGAAGTGCAAATCAGACCAACTACTGCAGAAATATCAAACAGTGCTTCTCTCTGTTGAGATGCAGCTCACTATTTGTAAACTGAACTGAACTGAAGCCTTTGCACTTGGGCAACTTTTGTGTTTTTCCCTGTGTAAAATGGTTGGAGCTTCACCAGTTTTCACCTATGTTTGCTGATGGAACTGGGGTGTTGGAGTCACACTGGCAGCCTGCCCAGAATGCATAGTGTATATATTTTTCAACTTTTTTGTTTAATTCTCTTTTTCATTCTTCTCATTTACTGCAAACAAACATGCAGTAAAACAGGTGTGAAAAATTATATAGGGTTTTTTTGTCAGCAGAGAAATGCCATTAATGTGTTTCTGTGCCCTCGTGGGAATAGACACTCTCCAGTTATTTCCTGAATTGGTTCAATGTTTTTGTTCCTGTCTTGCCTGGCTAGATAATACCAGGAATTATATTCTCTAAGCGACTTAGTCACTAAGTGAAAATAAACTAGTTTTATAAACTGATCAGTTCTGACCAGGGTAATTTTTTAATGTTAATATCCCAATTTCTCTTTCTGTTCAGTAAATATTAACCTACCTTGGTGTTTATCAGTTATTTTGTTCCTTGAAACTGCATCTTTCATCTTCTAAAACATATTTCCACTTCATCTCTTTCCGTTTCTCCCATCACTCAAAAGAATTTTTTTCTCCTTGTTTAGCAGAACAAAGCATGAGAAAGGATGGTCGAGTGATACTTTTTGTTCTTAGTGACCTTGGAGCTGCTGTCAGACTTTTAAGAGTAATGCAAATGGTGGTGAAAAACGCCAGTTAGAGGTACATGCCTGGGTGGGGGGACTCTAGAAGAAGATTTGCGGGTGGATCTTGGTGCCACAATTTTGTGCCTCTGCAGAGCACTGTCAGTTTGTGTAGGTAATTTGTGCCTGCACACGCAAGTCAAGTTACAGGCTTGGGAGGCCTAAATTTGAATTACCTTGAAATTTTTCACTGTTGAATAAATAGGGAAAATAGTGATGTGTAATGAAAGTCTTAACACGTTTTTTACTAGTAACATCCATGTCTGGTTACACTGAAGATGTGAAAACAAAATCTTGATGGAAGTATGCAGTTAAAAAATACCAGACTGTGCTTCTTTAGTCAGCTATTTCTGATGCTTTCCTAATTTGCTTATTAAGTAGTTGTCAAGGTGTAAATTGTATAATTATTTGACTCAAAATAAGGTAGGGAAATAAATCGAGATGACATTGGTTGCCTCTTGAATATAAACTAAAATAACGTTTTGAGGAGGAACAGAAGATTGTTTTCAGGTCTACTTTTAGAGTTTCTAAACTGTGGTATATATTGGGAATACAGGTCGGTTGTTGTGTCAGAGCTCATTAGCATAATGAAAAACTGAGAATTCAAGTACTAAAGTTATTGTCACAAGTTGTGCATACATAGAAGATAGTTTACATACTAGAGCTGTTCCTGTCAGAGTATACACACATATTTATCCAGCACATTTACAGTAGGAAGGAGATGCATCTAACTGACTATTTAGGTTCAGTATGTATTTTCATATACTTTATGGATCCATTTGTGCACAAATATATAAGTGCATGTATTTTGCAGTCTCAGGTACCTGTTGCATCTGTTGAATGCCTGCAACTTTAGGTGTAAGTATTTGAATTTTACAATCAAATAGTTTAACTTTGAATTAGTAACCACTAAGAAATTAATGCTAATACTTACCTGAGTTAATTATTCCTAATAATATTGGAAATATATATTATTATTATTATTCCATTTTATATATGGGACAACTGAGATGGTAATATTGCTGAAGGTTATGTGGTGGTGACAGCACTGTATGGCCATGGAATTACCTTCCAGCCCTGTGCTTAGAGTGGCTCAGAGTCCTGTTACTGGTAGGCATGCAGCCTTCCCTTTCTTGGCTTGATCTAAGCAATGAATAATAGATGCTGCTGATGATTGCTAATAAAGTTTTGATTGCATATTATCAAGCTGTAACGATACAGTAGTGGTAGAGTGGCTTGCTGTGCAATTGCCGTTGTTCCCAATGGCATCACCATGTAGTTACCGCTTCACCACAGCAAAACAAACGGTGTTACTTGGTGTTAACTGCACTGCTGGATCCCCTTAACATTGCCTGCTGAATGCTGGGTGGGTCTGTTTTCAGAGATGTTGGTTCGTTTTGCCCCATGTTATCAGTAAAGAAATGCTAAATGAAGAAACAGACTTCCCCACCTCCTTAATTCTTTTTGGGTATCCCAGCTGAGCTTTCTGGGGCTCCTTACTCCAAATACAGCCGGAGGGGGGAGGAAAGTCGAATCGCTGTAGGAGGAGGTTGGAAGTCCAGATCAGTGGCTGGGCAGGTGGAGGTGAGAGCCATTGGGAGGGCCTCACAGACAGCATTGTGCTTGCCAGATCTTCTGGAGTCAGAAATATCCTGTCTTTAGTGGCACAGCCCTTTCTATCTGCACCCACAACAAGCCACCAGGACAAGACTCACTTGTGGAAGCCCACTGGCCATGAGGAGCGATCAGGGCACAGTGACTGTGGGGGGCTCTGGGTATTTACACAGAGTGCAGGCCCACACTAAGGCTAAAATCCAGACCCCAAAGAGCTGGAGGTTCTTTTAAGGTGGATACGGTGAACAACAAATGACTCAGGAAAGTAAAATTTCCAGGTGGCTCACAGAATGTGTGAAAATGAATACAGACATTTGTTTCCAAAATCTTTGGACTTGTAGATGAAATTCATTTCACCTGTTTCCTGCAATTAATTTAAAAAGGAAAAGAAAACCCCCCAATATACTGTTCAGTGCCCCAGTGAAATTTTTGGTATGAAGTACTGCTTAATAAATGAGCAACTGTATTCTGCAACAACTTGCACTTCCAGATGGCCTTATATTGTGGCTCTGCTTTGAAAAGTGACTTTGTAGAAATGGCCCCAAGGGATGGAGTTATTGAGTCTGTGATTTTCATATCAAATTTTCTGTCTCCAGGTTAAAAAAGAAAAAGAAATGGCTTTCTAATTATTAGCCCAGTGAACTCAGCTTGGGATCTAATGTCTAGCTGTGCTTTCTCCAGCTAATGCATCATCCTGAGTAATGCAAGTTCTGCAATCAAAATAGACTGTCCTCAATTATACCCGTGCAGCTCTTTTGTGCTCCTATTATATCCTTATTTACACCTGTTCCACTGAGCAAAGATTTTGGGCAGTAGCGTTGAAAAGGTAGTCCCACAATTAGAATTTTATTTCTCTTACTGAACAACAGGTTTTTTTAATGCTGTTTTTGATCATGTTTCCATAGTCATCTAATAGTAATACAAAGACTTTCATTGTGTTTGCTACAACTTGTATTGTCTTGCTAAAACTCAACAGTGCACCATTATGAGTTGAATTGTGCGGGAAAGTCTTTATTTTAAATTTCTTTTGGACATTTAAAATAAGCTGTAAAACTGTAGTTAAAAAGTGGATGTAGTGGATTTCAGCATGTCAGCAATGTTTTATTATGGGTGTCAGGTAGAAAAACATGTAGAAGATAAAGGAAATTAAATAAACATGTTTTGTCAAACCATGGAATGTGCAAGGTATTGAAGAGGTGATTATTGATATTTTTAATGGGTAGTGGAATTGATTCAGGAGCACGGAGGGTGCCGATGTTGCAATGTGTGCCCTGATGGACACAGGACCTACCATCGACTTTCTGCAGCCATGGCCCAGCACCAGGGGTTGGCAGTAGCCTTGCTGCTACTTTGGTGTTACACTCATCCTGTCACAGGTTGTGGCTGTAGCTTTTGGCTGTTCAACAGAGGAATGAAATTTGGCTGTGGATACTCCTGACTGTTCTCCGAGCTGTGACCTGTAGACTCCTCTGAAGGAGATGCCTTTTAAAAGGCTCTCCAGTGCATGGGATTTAGCTTAAGCAGGTACTTTTATGTCTGAGTTACCATAATAGGATTTAAAATTATTTTGATGTCTTAGCATGTATAAAGGTCTGAACTGAAAAAAATATATCCTACAAGCAAGTAAAAACTACCAAATAAATCTATCCAAATTTCTTTACTGAATATCTGTTGGTCACAGATGAGAGTGCTGTGTCATAACTACTTTTCCATGTCTTCAACAACTTGGAATAGTGATGATGATTTTGAATGTTTCTACACTAGCTTGTGATCCCATAAAGAATACGTGACATGCAGATTAAAATCCAGTTAGAAAGCTGTGATTTATGTAGTTAGGAAAGGGCTCTTGCAGTACACTTGTGTTTATTGAAGCTGATTGCAGCATGGCTGCTGAACATGTTAAATACATCTTGGAGCATGGGAATTTTGCTGCTTGCAGGTTGATTTTTTTTCTTCCCCAATCCTCCTTCTGGAAAATGAATTAAGTCGTTGCAAGATATAACTCATAATGAGTGAGTCAATTTATTGAGAAAGAGTAACCATTTATTTTAAACAGCTTGAGAATCCTTTTCTATTGTTTGAGTAACTTGAGCCTAAGTAATAGAATTTCTGATTGCTTTAACTAGTGCTGCAGACTTTGTGGGAATTATAGTACAGGTTATTATTTTAAGTAGACTCTGTATGACAAGGACTGATGGTAACAGAATTGATCTTTCCTTCCCAGGACCCATGCAGGTTGGTAGCAGTAGGATGTTTAGGAGAGTTGTTTCACTGGTATTTCCTCAGGTTTGTCATGGTATCTTACTGAATAAGCCTCCCTATAAGAAATGATCCTTTTTCTTGCCAGCCTCAGCAGACGAGTTTCAGGTAAGAAACAGGAAATGCCATCTTTCTATGCATTAGTCATCCATGGGGCTTGTGATTTGCTTTTGCCCTTGCTCCCTGCATAAAAGAGGGAAGTTTTGCCCATGATCCAATTCTGTGTGAGCAAACTGAGAAATGTGATCTTGGAGCTTTTATTGTGGCATGATTCCTCTGTACTAAAATTGTGTGAAAACACTTGAGCCGTCAGTTTTTTGGTAATAGGAGGTACTTTCCCGCATTGTCATCCATTAACTCCCACTGTCAGCAGGCTGGCACAGCAGAGAGGTGCAGGGCCCATAATCTGGGGCAGATGGAATGACATCGTGTCTATCTGTCTGTCTGTCTCTTCAGTCTATCTATGTTTCAATGTTTCCTTTGCCATTCTGCAAAATGAAATAAATAAGAAACCATAATAAAAGCAGCTAGTTTCACTGCTCATCACATTTTCATGATGATGAATAAGGTATAAAAACTGGGATAGGATATTTTGTAAAATCTGAAAAGGGTGAATGATGGCTTTGGGGAAGTTGTGATAAGGTACATGTGACATTCCACTGAGCAGCTACTGATGCTGCTTGTTCCACCTTCAGCCTACTGTGTGACCTTTTTTGAGAACTTGCCATTACTGTGCTTGCCTCACTTGGTCTTTGACCTATTTGTTTCTTTGGAATATAGGTAATTTGGAGAACTGATTGTGGGATCCCCATCAGTGCTGGGGCTGTAATACTGCATTAATACAAATAATAGGAAGGAGATGTAATGTTTATGGATGTTTATTGTTTGTTTCCTTAAAGGTTTAGGTTTGAGCCTGAGAAGGACAGGAGTCCATCAGAGAGCACTGACACGCCATGAGACTCACCTGAATACATCCATATTTTCCCCACAGGGCAGCTGATGGCGCAGTGCCTTTTCATAGCTGATGTTTTGAAAATGCTGTTTTGCAACCCCCTGTTTTATCTCTGAGCTGAGCACCTTGTGCACTGATGTGGTGTTTGGAAGGTGAGCAGCTTCACTTGCTTCTGCAGAACGTGCAGTCTGCTCCAGAGCATCCACTGTGAACTGATTGCAAATTAATTTGATGGTTGAGACTGAATGAATGAACAGCTGCATGGTTAATTATGCAGAATGGTATAGAAAAATGTAGTGTTAATGTTTTATACCCTCATTATCCCTGCAGTATGGAATATATTTTTCAGTGTGAAAATAACAAAGGCAATGTTTCCCACATAACTTATTTATTAAGATCATCGTATTTTTAGGCACCTTTCTCTGCTTTAATTTGGTAAGAATCAGGACAATTAAAAACTCCATACAGGCCAGTTTTTAAAATGTAAATATAATCATACGTGCTGAAGAATTTGGGGGTGTGGTAGTTGACAAAAATGAAATGTGTTTTACAGTAAGATTTAAATATCTTTATTTTTTTTTTGGTCTTCTGAAATACAGAATGTTAGTTGAGAGCTTTTCTTCCCTCTCCCTGCAGCCTCTCATTGAAAAGATGATAACTGATAAGTTGTCAATAAGTCAATTGAATCTCTTTTCCAGCTAATATTTTAAAAAATTATTTTTGGTGGTTTTTTATGTGTAAGTTGGGTTTGTCCCTTCCTGCTTCTGCTTCCCCTATTTCTCCTTTGGTGTATTTTCCTTCTATTGCATCTAGAACAGGGATGGCAAGTTATTTTGTTTCAACAAATACCTATTTTTGAGCTAACCTTCAAAAAGGATATTTCACTTTCTTACTTATTTTCTCTCCTAGTGGCCTTTTTTTGCTAGCTGTTACCCCTCTCTTTCATGGGACTGGTTTATCTCTTCTGGGCCTGACTGCTTCAGTCCAGACTGGAGAAGCTGCCTTTTAGGTGAGGTGTTAAGTGTCTAAGTTTTTGTATTTTGGCCTAACATACCAGCTTCAAACCTGTTTTTTGAAGCTATTCCAGAGCTGATGTCCTTCTGGTGGCAGACATTTCTCCCCATAGTTGCTTTGACAGGCTGTAGATAGTTCAGTGACCTGTGAATCCATTCTGTCCGAACTTTCTATCATAGGATCTGAAATTGTCATTTTGGGCAGGAGTGAGGCAATACTTTTATCACCTATTTGTTGAAATGCATCTGTGTGAGTTATTTTTTTTTTCAAATCTAGTATGTACTTTCTTTACCAAATGGATATAATTCTTCTTGAAGAGTGTGCGTGCAGTTCAAATTACATCCTTTGATAAAAAGACATCACAGTATCAGTGAAATACAACCACCCCTGGGCAAAAGCCAGGGAAACAAGAAAATAGACACATGGTAAAATGTGCTTTCTTAATATCACAGAAACTTAACAATTAAGTTCAAAGGCACCTATGTCATTCAACCTTTTAATAGCCTGGCTTTCAAGCCTTCCGTTCTGGCAGGAAGGGGATGTATGGTTCTGCTTTCTATATGATTTAGAATAGTTTTCTGGAATGCTGATCCTTCCTTAGAATGGTTGTCTGTTCTGAAGACTTCAATGTAAAATTATTTTAAATTTTACTCTCTTCCAAGACTTTGGTAACTTATCATTGTTTTATCTTAATTTTTACCATATGCAGTCCAGTTGTTAATTTTTGCAATGTCTTTTTGGGATAGAATTTAAAAATCAAGTTGTGCTGTTTGGAAGTACACTGACTACAGTTTGAGATTTCTCTCCCTTTACCCTACCCCTAAGCAGTTTCTCTGCTAAATACTGGTCTCTCAGGTTTCAGTAATTTTTAATTTTCTTTTTCTTCAGCCTGGCATGTAAAATGAAAAAAAAATTACTTTTTATCCTCATTTAAAAATAACTGGAAGCACAATATACATGTGAGGCAGTTTTGTATCTATGATGATTTCAGGTGCATAGTGCTTAAGCTCTTGATGTTATTTTGGTGCAGTTTTCAGCACAGTTCAGACTGCTCAGTGCTCGTGCAGAGGATGCACCAATAAAAGATTAAACCTCTGTATTGTGAAAATGCAGCACATTCTGGCCCAGTGTGGAAGCCTGGAGTGAAAACTCCCATGCCTCAGCTTTCTGTGTGGCCTCAGGTAAATATATGAATCTGTCAGTGGTCCAAAGTGCAAAGCATCTGAGAATCATCTTTAAGTAAAATTAAAAAAGGGAAGAAAGTTAATTATTTAAAGACCAGAAAAGTATATTATAAATATGCTTCATAAAATACAATCACCTATCATAGCATTACCTTAAAGGTCACAGTTAGAGGAGATCATGCTCTGGTATGTGAAAAGCTGGGTTGGAGTTCTGAGATCTTCAAAGTGATAATAGGACTTAGCTTCTCAAAAGGCCTGTAAACATTTGTAAAGTACATCAATAAGTAAATATGAGTGAATGTTTAAGTATCAAACTATATTTGATTTCCATGCTAACTGGAAGTCTTGGTATATCCAAATGCTTGAGTTCTTACAAGTTTGGGGATTTTTTTTTTTTCATGTTTGGAATAGATACAAAGTGCTGTTATTATAATAAACATTATTATTTTTTTTTTCTTTATCATGTTTGTTAGGGCTGGAAATAGGACATAAGTTTTCTGATACCCACTTGGTCACTTGTTTCACTACTTTACTGGCAAGTTTCTATTATATTGCATCCATGCAGAGAATGATTTTGTTTGCATGGGAGCACAATGGACATCAAGTACAACCTGTGCTCAAAGCAGGAGTGGCTGCAGAAGTTAATCAGGTAACTCATGGCCTCATCCTGCCTCATTCTGAAAAACTTCCAGGTCGGAGATGTCGCAGCTTTGCTGGGCAATGCTTTGCTGCTCTCATTGTGAGTGTTATGTCAGCTGGCATTTCCCATCTTGCAGTTTGTGCTTGCTGTCTATTGCCTTTTCACTGTCTCCCCTGACCCTGTCTTAGCTAAAACTTCTCTTTAGATGCTGAAAGAGTGAAATGAGATTCTCCATTAGCCTCATTTCCTAGAATGACCTAACCCAGCTCCCTCAGCCATTCCTTGTACATTGTGTGCTCCAGTTCCCAGCATCTTAGTGACCCTTCACTGGACTGGCTACACCACATTGCTGATCTTTCTGCTCTGTGAAGTGACACAGTTTTAGTTTTTTTTGTTTTTTTTTCTTTAATTCCATTTGCAGAACTGGGATTATTTGTTTTCTGGAAGTTCCCCTCTGCTGCTCTCCCAATATAAAATAGACTTTCTATAGTGAATCATTTAGAACGGTTGCCTTATTTATCTGAATGCAAAAATAAGTGTGAAATGCTGAAATCATTAACTGGGGAAATTCAGTTCTTTAGAAATTGCTTAGACACCCAAGTCACTTCATTACCTGTACAGAAAGATAACATTGGTCTTGTTTGCACTGAACCGCTCAGTGTAAGAGCAGTGGGGATGCCAACATTAACTTTTTGTCCTCACTTTTGTTATGCAGTATGAATTCTTGATAGGTTTTGATTTAGTTGCTGGTACATTATTTATGACATCTCTTGGCCGCAGCTGCTGTAATCCACAAACCAAAGCCAAGCCTATTATTTCTAGTAATAGAATTGTATTTTGTTGTAGAGCAACTCCCAGGTAATTAGGCAGGATGTGCTGTAATTGGTTGTAACATAGGCTCTTCTAAATAAAGCATTAGTCAGACTGAATGGCAGATTAAAGTTGTTTTTTTTTTCTTTTGAAGATTTGTCTACAACAGGTAAACATTAATGTGACCACAAACATTAGGAAGATTGATTTTGCCAGGAAAGGAAGGAGAACTTTTGTTTTAATTATCCTTAATTTAGAAGAGTGTTCTTTTAAGTGAGACTATTGAAATGTGCAAAGCAGAGTTTTTTGAGGGCAAGAATTCACATACAAATCCTGGGATGTGGGTAAAACTAAAGCCTTATGCAAAGAGTGGACTTCATACGGCAGTTTTTATTGCTATTGGATTTGGGTTTTGGGCAATTTTGAATCATCTTTAGTTTGACCTATACTTTTGTATATGTGTATTGTTAACTGATATGGTTTCAAGGGTCAGTGTAGACACCTGCAACCTCTGGAGTAAAATCTGCTGATTGCTTTAAACAGTGATTATAGGAATTGTAAGGGGTGCAGTTTGGTGGATTTCTCATCTCTTGGCATCTTCCCATCAAAGCTGGATTCTTTTGTGGAGTATGTGATGAATACAAGTTAACTGGAAATGATTCAAAGGAAATTGAATGAAATTCAGCATTAACTTTGAAAGTCCAAATATACAGTAGCCACCCCAGAACCTTTGAGAAGCTGATGGATTTGCTTCAATTCATGCAGCAAAATAGTGAAACAGTCTTTGTCATGAAAACATTCAGAACAGGGGATGGGAAACAAAAGGGAGTCAGGTTGCACTTGTTCTGTTGAAAGTTGTTCCTTTGAATGTGTTGTTTTGCCATAGTGTTTTGTTAGGAGAGAAATAAAAGAACAAAGGGTCAACACTTTTATGTGGTATGATTCTGTCTCTTTTTCAATCTATATGTTCCATTTGGCTGGCTAATGTGGAATGGTGTTTATGAAAAGGCTCTAGTCCGTTCTCTTGTGGGTAGTGAAGCAAAGTGAATTACTGTGTTACACATTACAAAGACATTGTTGGGATGACACTGAGGCAGAGCCTAGACCACACAGGGTTTGTTCCAGTTTTCATTTTGGAACTCCACAGAGTGCTGCATATTCACTGTTGAACTTTGCTTTGCACCCTGTCTGTGAAATTCCCATGAGAAGTAGCAGCTGTTAGTGCTGCTGTGCTCACAGTGAGCAGGATTTCCCCTTCAGCAAGTCACACGTGGATTACCAGGAAACAGCCACTCCAGAAGAAGTGAACTGTGTGGTCTTACCCTTGGGGCCAAGCTAACATGCGTGGCCCTCCATCTTCCCTCCTGGCAGACAAACTGTGTTTTAGGGCACAAATGCATGGGGGACATGAAAATAAAGTGGCTGAATTTGCATAAAGCACTCCAGCACCTTTGGAAGCACTGAGGCTCTAATGATTTGTATGGATTACAAATCAGGTCCTAAAATTAACAATAGACTTCAACTGAAGTTTGTACCTGTTGTGGATGTTTCAGACTGAACATTTGTACAGTGCACTTCTTATGTTATTTCTTTGTTTTTTCTTATGGAACTGCTAATCATCTGTTCCCATTCCTTTTTTCCCCTGCTTGGTGGCCTCCAAGAAGGCATTGTTTGGATCACTGGAATATGTGATCCACAGATGAAGTCCTGCAGCAGAAAAGGAGCAAACTCAAGCTCAACAGCAGGAATCTTCTCATCTTGACAGTTTGCTCAGGAATTTTGGTTTTTTG
>VYZT01063871.1:0-39215 GCA_013400735.1 Pomatostomus ruficeps
TCCGGACATACCTGCAGTCCATGACATGGGGGATGTCTCTCTGGGGAAAGATGATACTGCAGGGAGAGAGCAGCAGGTGAACAAGCGGTGTTTTGCCGAAGAGGATCATCCTGCTGGGAGTCCTCCCTCTCCAACTGGAATCCCGTTGGACCCCAATGCACCCCAAAGCCCACAGTCAGCACTGTAATGTGGCAGGACTGAGATGGCTGCAGGGCCAACTGCCCCAGCACTTGCTCAAGGGCATCCCCATTGCAGCACCATGCAGACCAGTGCCAAACCTCTCCTACAGAAGGGGCTGTTCAATCCCAAAGGATCCCAAGCAATCCTGCATCTCCCTGAGTGTCAGGGATATTACCCAGTTTCTGTAAGTGCAGCTTACAGAGAGCATCTCAGAGGCAGAAAACGCCATGGAAAAGTCATATACAAACTGAAATCTCTCGTTACCTGTTATTGGAGGCACTGTTATTCCCGACTCTGGAAGGAAAAAACATAAGAGTGTGAGGCACTCGGACTGCCTGGCTCCCCTTGGAGCATGAGCTTTAATTTCATGGAAAGTTGTGGAGGGACCCACTGGGAGGACAGCCTGGCTAAAACCATCCCTCTCCTCACACCCTGCTCTGTGCAGCAGTGTTGCCCAAACCCCAGATTTTCCAAATGTGAGATTGATGCTCCCTCTGAAACGCCACCCTCTGCCTCAGGGACCTGGACCCACGAGCTGCTGCTGCCCTGCCAAGCATGGAGCAAGGGCTGGACAGCCTTCATCCCACCTCACACCAACTCCAGATGGGTTTTCTTCAGGAAAACGCCACCAAAACACAGACACCCACCTGAGCACACGACAGAAGCATCTCTATGGTGACAGACACGGTACTGGAAGTCATAGGGGCAGTCCCACAAGTAGCTCTCGTAGCCCGCACAGTTCACCTCGGTGATCACGTACGGGTAGAAGTCGTTTGAGGGGAAGTGGTGCGTGGCTGAGAGTGGGGAGCCACAGCCCAGCTGCCTGCACACCACCTCGGCGTCCTGCATGTCCCACAGGTAGCCACACACCTTCTCCCAGGATCCAAAGTAGTAGAGCTCCACATTGCCTGCACACTGGTTGGGCCCACCGTTCAGCCTCAGCAGCAGCTCTTGGAGAGACACAAACCCCCTGGTCAGGCCAGCCGTGCTCTGGCTCCAGGCAGTGACATCCCACATCCTCTCTGGGCATGGCTGCATCCAGCTGCAGCACAGCCCAGGGCTGGCAGCCCCTTCTCAGGCTCCCACACCGTGGGATGGAGAGGTTGGGGCAGCAGGGGCAGGCACGTCCCACCCCAGTGCCCAGGGCCGTGACCAGAACCCTGGCAGACAGACTCACCATCAGCTATGACTGTGTCTGTGGAGGAGAACAAGCAGAGAAAAAACACACAGAGAGCAAGAGAATTAGGACAAATTATTTGGGAACTGTCAGTGCTCTCTACGCTTCCCCCAGTGAGTCAAGCTCCCAGTGAGTCAAGCTCCCAGTGAAAGGCACAAGTGACAGAAGATCTTTTTTTTTCTAGAAAGGAGGCTGGTTGCTGGAGGACAGAACCTCCCCCAAATCCCCGCCTCGCAGATAATTTACTTCTCATGTACATCCCCATCCTCACCCTAAAGAAAACACGAGCTTCTCAATAATACTAATTTGTTCCCAAGAATAAATACTATGACAAAAATATAAAGCTATCACTATCATATGAAGTCATATTCTGATAAATTCTACTTACCGTAAGTCGTGCGGCCAACAGTTGTTGGGGGATCTGTTGATGTGTCTAGAGAAGAAAAAACAGACGATAGCATATGTGAAGGTCAATAATGCAAATTTAACATGAAACTTCCTCAAAGCCTGTTTCAGTCTCTAGCAGTTTGTAGACAACCAGCTTTAGATCCAGGAGATTTCTGTTTATAAACCTCAGCAGTTTTTTCTTCCATTAACCATCAAAACTCCTTGTGAACCCACCAAACCTGCAAGTGGCCCAGAGAGTGCCGAGTGCCCTTGAAGTGAGAACAGTTTTTTCAGGTTACCCAGCCCCCTGAGCTGGAAGACAGGGACAGGGAGCGGAATGAAGCCCCCATAATCTGAGGGGAAACATTCAGTGACCTGCTACACCCCTCGGATATTCACAGCCTAGGGGGCTGCATGGGATCCACCCAAGGGAGCTGGGGGGGCTCAGCCTGGAGAAAAGAAGGCTCAAGGGGGACATTATTGCTCCCTACAGCTCCACTGAAAGGTTGTAGCCAGGTGGGGGTCGGTCCCTTCTCCCAAGTGACAAGTGATAGGACACAGCCTCGAGTCAGACTGGAGATAAGGGGAAATTCCTTCCTGGAAAGAACAGGCTGCCCGGGGCACTGGTGGGGAATCAAAGTCCCTGAGGGGATTTAAAAGATATGTAAATGTGGCACATGTAGACATGCAAATGTGTGGGACTGCTGGGTTAAAGGTTGAACTCGATGATCTTAAAGGTGTTTGCCAACTGGAACAATTCTTTGATTGTATCTGCTGGTTTCACCTGGTCTAATCAGGAGCTGATGGCTCCACTGCTGATATGAGAATAGGATGTGAAACACTGCCCCTTTCTCCAAACCAGGAACAATGAAAACCTCAACAGAAATGAAGATGACATAAAATAGCTGAGGAGGTGGTCAGAGCAAGGCCAGTGACAACAGAGGCTGCACATCTCATTTTTTTCATCGTGCACAGCTGCAGGTAACAAAGGGCTCTCCAGAAGCTCCCTGTCCCAGGTTCTGTTCACATTCCCACCTCCTCTAAGCTACCCTCGTTCCCTTCCACTTCCAACACCACTGATTTCATCAATACCACTCTGTTCACCGCAGCTGGTGCCAATAACTCGGTGAAAGAAGGCATTTCCCTGCTAGGGCTGATGGAAAGCCTCCAGGTGGCACTAAGAGATCGAAGGTGACCAGTCCGACAGAGCTCTGGCACGCGGAGAAAAGTGATCCTTTTCCCGGTGTTTTTGTGATCGGGTGACAGCACCAAACCCATAATCAGAACTAATAACGGCATTTCCTGTGAGCCCTGCTCTGTCCCTGTACAGGTCACTGAAAAGCAGTCTGCAAACCTATATTCAGCCAAAATTTGTCTGCCCAAACTGTGGATAACTTTGCTCTGGGCTTTCAGAGATACTCAGAAACTGCTGCATTTATACAGCCTCCACTTTTCACATGGCTTTATTATCCTAAGGTTTTAACCCAAGCAGAGATTCCATTAAGCTCTTCATCGCAGTGATGAGTCCCATTCTCTCCCTGACAGGAGTAACAAATATTCAAATATAAGCTGTGTTTTAAGTGCATGCATGTGTTGGAAACTATGTATCTTTTAAAAATTTCTACTTCTCTTTCTTTAGTAAGAATTGGCTAGATCTTGCTTTGGGAAGGAATTTCCTCCGTTTTGTTTTAGAAAGATAGGTTTAACATCTCGTCAGGCTAGGATGATGCACGGGAGATGTGCAAAGAACATCAAGGACCATCAGAGGCTGATAATGAACCATCAACCCAAGACAATGCCCTGAGTAGAGCGAAACCACTTATTCCGGGAAAGGACTGATAAGAAGTATCACAAAATGGAAATTTAATCAACACCGAAGATGAAGAAACTCAGACCCAATGAGAACCTGGATACTGGGGTTTACCTCATTTTGTACCAATAAGCTTTGAAATCATGTGTTCCTATGAGTCTTGAGTGTATAAAATCTTAGAGAAACTTCAGGAGAAACATGTGTGTTGGGAATATTCTTCCTGGGCACATCCTGGCCAGAATAAAGTAATGCCTGATTCTCCATCACTTCAAATATAGTGTTAGAGGGTTTTTATTTTCTTCCCGGGTTTCGGTGACACATGTGCTGCCGTATGGATTCTATGGGTGCATTCAGCATTTGGGAGCCCAGTCTGAAGGACACTGACTGTACTTGTGGATTGGCTACGGCTGGACAAGAACAGTTTTCAAATGCAAGCATCAGCCTGGAGAGAATATTTAGCAAGGCCAGCTCTACAAACAATGTACATTTTTATATAACTTGAAAGTTACCTGTTGTTAGAGACATTCTTGTTGCAGAATCTGCTGGCGTTAACACAAGAAACAAAAACAACAACAAAAAAATTAGAGGAACATGACATGAATGAAGTGATGAGGATAGGAAGTTTGCATGCACAGGATTCCCTGGTGGCACTGGCAAAGGGATGTCAGCTGATTTACAAGGGGGTGGATTAGCTCCAGCTACTGTTGGGGACAAAAATCCTGCTCTGTGGACAGCCTGAGAGCTGGGAATTTGCCCTCACAAATACCAGGTTTGATAAGACCTGTAACAGCACTCTCAAACTCACAGTCCATGTATTTCAAGTGATTTCTGGCTGGAGAAGATCCTGACAGGGACAGGTGTCATTTATTCAGCTATTAGGGAACTTCCCAACACATCCTGCTCCTCACTCAGGAAAGGCTTTAAATCTAAATCAGCTGGATGGTAATGAAAGGATCAAACAGCAACTCAGTATTTTCCAGCCGAACGTCAACATCCCAGCTTAGTTTTCAGTATCACTAATTGCACCTCAAATATTTATAGAGGGAGCAAATAATAAGGGCATTAAAAACCTGAGCCTGGAAACAGCCCTGAATGTTATTTCTTTCTGCTCCGTGTGAGGGGGCATGTGGGAGCATGGAAAGGGAAAGCAGTTTTTGGCTTTTGGTTCATTAGTTCAAGTCAAGTTCATTCCAGAGCTTCACACCTGAAAGAGGAAGGGGTGGAAAGACAGCAGCTGTAGCAACACTTTTGATCTTTTTCCATCCTTGCACAGAGGATGCAAGAGCAGCTGCTTAAAAAGAAAGGTCTGGTCTGTCCCAGCACCAGGCTGGCACCCTGCTCAGTCAGGAAAGCCTCACCTGGAAAGGGGAAGGTGTTTTTTGAACACAAAAAGCCTATTTCATTCTGTTTGAAGCATCCTCCCTCCCATCGGACCCACCAATATTTGTATTGGTTCCCAAAGGGATGAAAGTGGCTGGGCAGAGCATTGACTCTGCAACCAAATTAAATTACACTCCTAACAGGAGTTAGCCTATGGGAAATGAGAATAATAGAAAATTACAGCAATTTCTATCATAGTCTAATAATTATAATAATAATAGGAACAGGGATACGTTCCATACTTGTTTTATCCAGGGCACTCTGTTATTAAACACCAGTGTTAGATGTAACAACTCACCTAATCAAATACAAACCTCACGGTTCAACTGCACCTCACCCTCTTTAAAATAAACATATATTTAGTCCAGAAAATACTTATTAGTCTTTAAATCCATTACCTCAGTATAAAGGATTGGAAAATGTAATCATTGGCTTTGCAGTATATTCATTTGAATTTCCTTTCCTAGGCTCTTTACAAAAAATGATGGGAAAAGAGTTAAATTCATTAAACAGTTTTGATAACATTGATTTGCTCAGCTCATAGGTTTGACCTGCTCATGGTTCTCAAAAGAGCTGAGCCATGCTGGTAAATCCTCTTTTGCCCTCAAATCTCAACGTTAGCCCGAGGTGAAATACAGCTACAGAGGCGATCAGAAGTGAGGCTCTTTACCTGCATTCCCCTGAATGTGAAGAGTTATCATCACCATCCAAGACAAGATCCTGGTGGCCGCCATCTCCTCGGAGCTCCCGCTGCAGGAGGACACCAGAATTTATAGGCAGAGATGCCAAAGGGCGCAGCTCAGCAGCCCAATCTCTTGCTTCAGTAGGTCAATGCCACATTCCCCACTGCTTTCACTTCCCTGACTTCCATGGCCATATGTTTGATTTGTTAACCAATATTTACAGCTTCCTGGTTCTACCAGAAGACAACACCTGGCATCTGCTCCAGGGCAAGCAGAGATCAAAAGTGGTTGCAGTAGCTGCTGTTTTCCCATCCCGTCCCTCTTTGGCTGTGGAGTTCTGTTGTCACTTGTGTAACTTGTCCCTTTCTTGGGCCGGAGCTGCATCTGAGCCAAAGCTGCTCATTAGGCTGGTGTAAGATATGCCTTTCTTTTTGGGACTGCACATGTGGAAGGGTCAGACTGTGTCTGGAAGCAATCCAAGGGCTTATGGAGACCCCTTGTACTGGCCTGCACTCCCTCAGGGACACCCACCAGCTGCTGGAAGGGCATCACCCAGGGACAGCCATCGTGTCTCCAGTCCAGGAACTTTGTTGTGAAGGCACAATTGCAGGGACTGAGTCAAACATAGAATCATAAATATTGGAAAAGTCCTCTAAAATCATTTAGTCCAACCATTAACCACTACACCACATCCCCAAATGTGGAATACACATGACTTTTGAACACTTCCAGGGATGGTGATTCCACCAGTTCCCTGGACATCCTGTTCCATTGCTTGACAAGACTTTTGTGAAAAAATCTTTCCTAGTATCTGATATAAACCTTCCCTGGCACAACCTGAGGCTATCTCCTCTTGCCCTGATAACCCACAACATAACTTATTCATCATTATTTCTCAAACATTAGTTACTTACCAGTTAACTTTCTGGAGGCAGAGGAGTTTGGAACTAAACTGCTGAGTTGTCTTGAATTCCCCCAGACTGTTTTTATGAGCATCTCTGTCCTAATAGATGTCACAAAAAAGTGCAGTAAAAGTGAGCACATTCCTCTTTTTCTGTTCTCTCCCTGTTCATCCCTCAGTGTGCTCTATCCTCACCAGGGCAGCAAGACTCAGGATGTTTAAGCTCTACAAGTTCATCAAAAGTAATCTTTTGACTTCTGTCACGAACTCAAGCCAAACTTCAGAGGTCATACACTGATCCTTGTTACACTGCACAAAACCTTCCCAGAGAACAAGGGGTCTAAGGCTGGGGATAGCAGCAAGTTATAGAAAAAAAGGGAAAATTCATCCCAAATTCTCAATTTCTGAAGCTCTTAATAACTTGACAGAACTCTTGACACAGTTCTCCCCCTGGGATTTACAACGTATTTCAGGTAATAGATAAATAATGGCATCCAATGGAACTTACAATGGATTTTTACAAAGAGAAATTATCTCAGGTCATGGTGAAGATTCAGTGAATCCAAGTGCTCATCAGAGAACCCACATTTGCACAGCAAATTTGGCAGTGTTTGAACAGTATATAAAACCTCAGAATCACGGAAATATTTAGCCTGGAACAGCCCCTGGTCCAAGCCTCAGTTCAAAGTAGGGTTATCTTCAAATTCAACCTTCAAAAAGTCTCAGGGTCTTAGTTATTTGCGTAACTCAGAATTCTGCATTTTCTTTTCTAGAGAGAATGTGCAAAAACTTTGACTAGATAAAAATTTGACATCCTGGTTATTCCTGCTGTTGGTTTTGGATTTATTACTGATTGGCAAACATTACTTCTCAGAAACTCAGGAACAGGTTTCTCGTGCCTCATGAACCGTGCAGTGCAAAAGTCCTGGACAGCCAATGACCAAACTGAACCTCAGCCCAGGAGAGCCAAAAGAAGATCAAAAGGAGAAAGGAAGCACAAACTCCATCGTGAGAATGGGGGGAAAATGAAAGAGTTATTTTGTTAGACATGCAAACAGTCCATTGACTCTGTAAACACGGGGAGGTTTTATTCTCATGGTTTTGCAAGGCAGGTGGAGGAAGCGGTCGTTTGGAGGGACTGGAGGAAGTAAGGGATGTGGCTTGGTAAACACATTGGGGCAGCTGTTGCATACCTGGAGAAATGAAAGAAGAATAAAACCAGACTAAAACCATTCAAAACTCAACGAAAATTGATACTATTTGAACACAAAAAGAGAACATGTGAGAGAACCCCAAGCTCAGGGTGGCTGGTCCACACAGATCCCAGTGGCAATCACCACTGCATGGCCATCCCACTCTGGGCCTGGCATTCTCTGCATGGAGCCCAGCATCCCAGTTCCTCAGACAGAAAGGAAATGTGGTGGATTGCCTCTGGCTGGCCGCAAACACCCACCCAGCCCCTCTCTCATTCCTCCTCCTCAACAGGGCTGGAGGAGAAAAGAAGGTGAAGAAGTTCATGGGTTGAACAGGACAGGGAAATAACTTATTGTCACATGGAAAACCGAATCAACTCACAGAAAAATAACTTGATTGCCAATTAAAATAGGCTTGGATAGCGAGGAACACAGACAACTCAAACAACACCTTCCCCACTCCCTCTTTTCCCAGGCTCAAGTTCACTTCTTCATTCCACTCCTGTGCCTTCCCCTTCCCTGAGTGCTCGGGGGGACTGTGCTCAGTCCATGGCAGTTTGTCACTGCTGCTCTGTCCTCCTCACCCTTTTCTCATGTTCCACTGGGGGTCATTCCCCTGGGCTGCATCCTTTGGTGCAAACCAAGAGGATCTCCTTCAGGATAATCCAACATCTGCTCTCCATGGCCACAGCTCCTCCAGGAAATGTCCTCTTGCTCCAGCACAGGGGCCTCTGGGGACATCACAAGTCTGGAGAGCTTGGAGAACCTCCTCCTCTTCCATCTCCACGAACTTTGGTGTTCACGGGGTTGTTCCTCACATTTTCTCCCCTGTATCCTCATTCCCTGCATGGCATTTCATACTCTCTTAAATACAGTTTAATAATTAAATACAACTCAGCCACATCCCAGGCTGGGACTGTTGCAGAAGTGTCTGGAACACACCAAAGTACCAGAGCTGCTGGGTCAGTAGCCAAGACACCAGTTGACACCTATTGAACCACCCCCTCCATTTAATTGCTTTTGCTTCATTTGCACTACCCTGATACTGCAGAAAAAAATTCAAAGAGCCAGCAGGAAAATAGTGCTCTGGTACTGACCTGGGAGGTTTTTTTTCACAAAAAGACCTTTCTTCCCGGCAGGTGGGATGGCTCATGGAGTGGGGGATTTTCTTGACTCTTGGCTCATTTCACCAGAGCTGGAACTTGATGAGAATGTGTGGAAACATTACCTTCAGTCTGGATCCATACTTGATCTAAAAGTCAATAATGCAATGAAATGTTCGTCCTTTGGATGGGAGAAAGGATGCAAGTTGCTCACACCTTTTAATTAATTATTATTAGCATTCCCACCAACTTCTTCACATTCAATTGATGCCATAACTTCTGTTCTAGCATCAGTGATGCATCTCCCCTGGGGCAGGACATGGCAAGGGCCAAAAGCAGGTACCAGTCCCTGGCCCCAAGCTGAGATACCCTCCATGGCCACACCTCCCCTGCTCCCTGTCCACTCTCCCCACTTGTTCCCTTTCCTTGCACCTCTGTCCAAAGCTTTGTTTGCACGAGTGATACCAAAGCAAATTGTAAAGGCAGAAATGGTTTCATTGCATCCAGAAATCATGATTTATGATTAAGCTGTGTTTGTTTGGGTTGGGGAAGATTAAATGATTTAATCTGACACTGGAGACAGCCTTGCTGCCTGCCATGGGAATACCAGCTCCCTCCTGGCTGAGGCCTCCTGCCATCCCTCTGCTGCACTTGGTTCCACTTCTCAGTGGCCTTTAGGTCACAAATGTGTTCCTTAGGTGCAGTGGTGCACCTGGCAAGGAGAGAAACAGGGTCAAACTGACTTTTCCTGCAGAAGGCTTGCTGGCACTGCTCTGTCCGTGTCCTCTCTGGCTGCTCTGCTCAGCCATTCAACCCTTCCACTGACCCTCCGGAGATTCCCTTTACACCCTGCCAGCTTTCCTTCAGTTCTCCTGCTGTTCTTGCTCTACAGCTGTGCCTGCGTTCACCAGGGGTGTCTGAGAGCCCGTACACAGCTGGAACAGAAGCAATTAAAGCTCCTGATGGCAAGGTACCAGCAGAGAGGTCACAGCTGCAGACAGACACACAGACACCAAGTCCCCACTGCACGGCCGTGGGGTCTCCTCCCTTCCTTCTCTTGTGCCCCCTCTCTCTTGGCTTGCTGGTCCTTTCCCAGCCTCTCCTCCCTGCTCCCTCGCTGTGTCCCTCATCCCCAGGAGGAGCCTTCGGACCCACAGCAGCAGCTCACCGGAGGGCAGAGAGGGTTTGTCCAAACACCGTGTGTCTGCTGCGTTACGGGTGAGAGCACCCAGCTGGGGACAGCTCCGCGTGAGAGCCAAGAGCTGTACAAGGAAATAATTTTATTGTTCTTATGATACTTAGGATCTATGACATTCCTGAGCAGTAACCAAACTCCAGCCAAGAGAAGAGGTGAAAAATGGGGAGGAAAAAAAGGCTCAGCACAAATTCAGGCTGAATTCAGCAAAGGATTTCATTTGACCAAAATGCTAAAGCGTAAAAAATTTCTGTTCTAGACCTGTCAGAACAATATGTTTCAAATGAAGTTGTTGGGAACTGCCCCAATCTATTCTTTAAAGCTTGAAGGACCTGAGAGCCTGACGCACAGTCCCTTTAAGGCAGTGTGAGACTGCAGCTGAAACATTCATTAGGCAACCAGCTCTGCTATTATTGAATTGCTCTCCCATGCTTGGAAGAGATGTTGAACTGTTGAGGAGGTGAGGGGACTTGGGATTATTTGGGAAAATTGCTGGCAGACAAAAGGACTCTTGTGCCTTGTCTCTTTTGTGTTCCTGCTGGTTGCACCCCATCTGCTTCCAGCTCCCCTCCCTCTCCCAGACCTCCACCAACTCCAGCCCATCCCGAATAACGAACACCAGCCTCTGAATGCAGAAAGTTCTGTTTACCAAATGTATGTATGAGATAACAGAAATCAAATGCTTTTACCTTACAGCGGGGGGACATCGTGCAGAACAGGAACTCTTGGATCCCCGTTTGCTTTCTGGTAGCAAATACCCCAATATTTAACACAGCAGGTCAGCGGGGGGACATGGTGCAGAACAGGATCTCTTGGATCCCCGTTTGCTTTCTGGTAGCAAATACCCCAATATTTAACACAGCGGGTCAGCGGGGGGACATGGTGCAGAACAGGAACTCTTGGATCCCTGTTTGCTTTCTGGTAGCAAACACCCCAATATTTAACACAGCAGGTCAGAGCACAAGATATTTCTTTGTATCAACATATAATCACCACTCCTTGAAACAACACACTCAGGCCTGCAGCTGGTGAAGACAGATGAAGGGTCAACGGCAGCAGAAAAATAAATGAGATATATAACGTATGAGAATATCCTTGTCATTAGGATGTCTTAATACCTAAAGTTTACACAAACAGCCACTGCAACAGAGACCTAGAGCAGGACTGAGGATTCCACACTTCCAAACAACTTTTAAGAGTGCAGAAAGCTGCTCCTTACCCTGCAATTCTCTGTGCCTGGCACCATAGAAGTAGAAGCACAGAGACGTCTCCCACCCTGGCCAGCTGCTAATCAAGGGTTTAGGTTGTTTTTCTGGGGTGAGACTGATGGATTTGACCCCTTCTCACCTGGGGCATTTCTTTGCTGAACAAAATAACTCTTAAGCCGTTTTAAGATGGGAACCACCCATGGTCAGAGAGAAAACAGCTTCTGCTTTCCTGTCTTAAGCACCCTCATCTGGCACTGGCTGATATCTCCCACCATTTCAGACCTTTTAGGCAGTTGCTGAATGCCTGAGTCCCAATAACCCAACTTAAGCACCTCCAAGGTTTGTGGCAAATGATGCCAGCAAGAGGCAGGGAAGGGCAGCTCAGCTTCCAGATCATCCCAGATCTTCCTCGGATCTTATGTTTGTTGAACAAATTTGATCTGTTACCCAACAAACAGCAGAAGCTGAAAAACACACTGCTGTGATTTACAGGAAAAGGGTGGGTCTGAAAGATTTTATTGTTTGTTGAACTCAGAAAGGAAAATAATTAGTGGAATGAGCCATTAAACCACAATCCCATAAAACTTCACTGTAAAGTAAAAATGCTACCATAAACCTAAGGATAACCAGAAGCACTTGGCAGATATCACTGCTCGAAAATTTACATTTTCTTGTAACTTAAGATCTCCAGCCCCCAATTTGGTGTTAATGTTCACAACCTGTCATGAGTTCCTTCACCCCCAAAAATGCTAAAACACTTTGTTTTGTCATTAAATAAAGTTTAACACTGCAATCAAACAAATATTGACAATCTTCCCACGTAGTTTCTCTCCCCCTGCATAAAGAAACAGTGCTATGTATTATTAACACATACTTTTGCCTATACAATTTGGCCAGCTCCCTAAACAATCCATCCCACCGGGGTTTGAATTTAGGACAATGGTTTCATTAATTCAGCCGGGCTGATCACTGCTAATTATAAACTTTGCAGTCCTGCCTCCTTCTCCCAGTATGACCTGTAATTGCCTCAAACCCTTCTGCCACCCTGCAAAATAAATAAGACCCCAACCAGACTGAAAAATGCCAAAGCCAAGGGTGTTTGTATTAAAAAGGAGAGAGACTGTATCCTTGAGGTCATTTAGAAGACAAAAAGGAAAGCACAAAAATGCTTCATGAGGGGAGCAGCTGCTTGACCAGCACACACACAGGACTCAGCTCTGCAGTTGTATTGGAAGGCAAAGCTTACTCCCAACACCAAATGCCAGAAATTCAGATTTTTAAAGCTGTACCCTGGGAGCCTCCCAGTCAGTGAGACCCAAGTGCTCTGACTGAGCAGCCCGAGCTGAGTGCAGGTCCCTGCTTGGAGGGACCAGCCACGAGCCACAGCCCAGCCTGGCACTGATGCTCCCAGCTCTGCACTCCTCCACGGGCCTTCCACATGAGGTCTGGGATCAGATCAAGGCTCTTTCCTCTGCCTTAGCTTTCTGTGCCATCCCTTGTTCTTCAGAGCCACTGCCCAGTGTCTGGAAATAATTTTCTGTGGCCATTGTTTTAAATAAAACAGTTCTATTTTTTTGCAGAAGCAGACTCTCCTGGAAGCACAATTTCCCTGCTGTGGCCAAGGTTTGGCAAGGATCTGATACAGAAACAGAAAATGCCCTGAAAGCAGATCCCAAACAGATTGCAAGGCTGCCAGAATTTCAGCCCCCACTTCATAAAATACATACAGGCAGCTCATCACAATAATGTGGTGCCAGGCAAAACTTAGAGGCAAAATCCTCCCAGAAAACCTTGTTTCTTATCAACACCCAGCCCTGCCACCTTCCTCAGTGCGCCAGCCACCTGTCCAGCATCCTGAACTGCTTCACTACCAATGACACCTGAAACAACAGGGCACCCTCTCCATGTTCCCATCCAAGATCTCCCACAGAATGGCTCAAACAACAGAAAAAGGAAAAAACCCAATCATTATCTGATGTGTTTTTTGTACATACAAGCTGCCTGACTCGTGTAAGCTCAGCCCTGGCTGTCCATCTCGTCGGCTTTCTGAGCAGTGCCCACTTCCATAGGAGAACCTAAATTCACTTACCTTGGACATGGACTCACCTTGGAAATCCTGTATTAACCCTTCTGAGCCCTTGTCGCCCAGGAGAAATGCAGGCAAAGGGAACAGACTTAAGGAAATGAATTGCCATAAATGAGATTTTAATGTGGGCATCCTGAAATCCAGAAGCTAACCTCTTCTGAAAGTCTGCATTTTTGTTCAAAATATTAATAATTGTGTTAAGTGCAAATGTTTGATAGGTTGCTATAACTTTTCTCCTGTAATGAGTGCAAGTTTCAGGTTTTAGTAATAACAGCATTGTTAATGTTACATAATTTGTGGATGTCATTTTGGCCTAATGCACCTTTGAATGTAATGATTAATGGTTGATTCTAAATAACAGGATTTACAATTACATAAAATAAGTGGTTAATGTTATAGTCATATTAAAGTTATATTAAATTTATGTCAAGATTTCCCTGTGATATGGATATGATGACATCTGGATCGAGGTAGATTAAATATTCAACCCTTTCAATTTTAGCGATGAAGCTTCTACCACTTCTGTTGAAGCAAGCCTGAAGCACTTCTGTGATAAAGATGGCAAAGTACATGATGTCTTATTCAGTCTTCAGGCTGCAACTTCAAACCCTCCCGGACTGAAAGCAGAGCTAAAAAAGGAATATAATCCTACATAACATCACTGCATGCTAGCTGCAGATAAATGAACTGCTGTCTCTTCTGAGTGTCCAGGAGCTGCAGCTTCTCTCTCTCCATATGGCTGAGTGATGCCCTGAGGCCAGGCTGGGCACCTCAAAAAGCTGCTGGACCAACTAAAAGAGTCCAGTAATGAGGACAAGGACAGAAAATGTGACCTGAGGTAGAAAGAGAAGAAAATAATCACTGAGGACAATTGTCCTCTGTCTTCAGAGGTATTGTGCCAAGAGTGGAGCTCTGGTATTTGAGTAACAAATCAAAGGGCACTATGAACATCTGTGGGCTGGGATTTGCGCTTGCAGTTTCTTTTCCTCCTGGGCAGAGAGAGGGTTGAGCAGAGAACTTTGGCTTTTAGTTGAAAAGAAAAAAAAAATATTGGTCTGTTCTTCAGGCACTACAGCAGGTTGAGCAGAGGAAGCCCTTTGCAGGAGCGGCCAGGTTTGCAGTGCCCTCAGCGCTTACAGGAACTCACTGCACAGGCTGGAACCGATCCCAGTGGAGTTTCTCCTTTTGCACAGCCCCACCTTCCCTTTGGAAGTGCTTTTTCATTGAACAAACAAACATAAAAACCCTTCAGCTCTAAATAAAAGCAAAATGATTAGGTTGCAAAACAAAAACAAGATGCATGTCATACCTTCAGTATATCATTATCCTTTGCATAGCTCTGTTTATGCAAATGTAACATTTGCATGGCTGTAAACCCTTCTCTGTTACATCAATAAAATATTGATCTCCCACTAACCACACCGGGGAAAGGCAGCATGCTTCTGCCAACTCCTCCTCAAAAGGAAGGTTTTCTTTCAGGATCCCGACCTCCAAGCCAAATGTTGATTGAGATGTGAGGAAATGTACATTTATCCTTCTGTTAATTACAGCTGGGTTTTATTACAGGTTTGTTTTGCACCAGAGTGGCAGCTAGAGCTCCTTTTCTGTTATATTTGCCTGTTTCTGGTTGATTTGCAGGTTTGGTGGGTTGATTTCTTTTTCCTACAAGTGCAAAGAATTTTAAAACAGTCACAGCGTGCTGAAACTTTCTAGTTTTCCAAATCAGACAGTCGAGTCTCCTTCCTTGCCAGACACATGGACTTACCAGAGATGAGATGCAGACAAAATCTCCTTTTTCCTTGCCAGAACTCCCCAGTTCCTTGGCAGATTGGACTCAACTTTTATGAGGACAGCTTTCAGCACTTCTTTCTGAACAGACACTGAGTTCAGACTGCCACGGACATCTGCCTTTCCCCCTGCATCCCCCGCCTCCTGCAGGTCCCCCCTCAGCACAGCCACACACAGCACCAGAAAGCGTCCCAAACCCCAGTGACACATCCAGACACAGCTTCCACAGGGGATGGGGCTGTTTTCAGCTTCAATTCGCCCTCTCGTGGACTCACCTGACCACAGGTTCTTATAAACAGGGTGCCCAGAGGAGCTGTGGCTGCCCCTGGATCCCTGGAAGTGTCCAAGGCCAGGCTGGACAGGACTTGGAGCAACCTAGGACAGGGGAAGGTGTCCCTACCGGTGGGATTAGATGGTCTTTCAGGTCCCTTCCAACCCAAGTTAATCTCTGATTTTATGAAGAATACCAATTTTTCCTGCAGGACTGCAGCTGTAGGGTCAGGCCCAAGGGCTGCTGCTTCTCTCAGCTTTCAGGGAATTTGGGAAAGGGGTTGTCCAAGCAGATACAGCAAACCCCACAGTCACTGCATGGACACAGCCTAAATCCCAGTTTTCTCAATCAATAACTCCTCACAAAAGCATTTTCCTCCCTGGAGTGGTGATCTGCACCATTAGGTCCATTTCATAGCAGAAAAGATTACGCTGTGCTGCTGTTACCACAGTGCAAAATCCATGTGGCAAACTTCCTGAAAATCTCTGTGCTCTCTGCATAAACACTGAACAGAAGAGGAATGAACAGAAAAAATATTTCATTTTCTTCTCCAGCATGTTATGCAGTATTTCCAAGCTCCTAAAGTGAATTCTTTACCACATTAAGTAAATTTGACTCGTATGCTTTCCCTCTGACTCATTTTCCTTCTAATCAGCTGCTAATTATTGCCCACTTCCTCAGAAAGTGTATGGGGACAGATGCTGCAGTACCATGACTACTAAACAAACCCCTGAAAATTGGAGGAAAACTTCCCAGCAGATGCAGACAGAGTAACTTGATGAGCTCCTCTGGTAGTTTCTTTCTTTACTTTCTCTGCCCAATTAAGTCAATTTACATATGCACTGGTTTTAGCAGTGATTTTATGCAATGAACAACCCTTATACAACTGAACACTCTGCACTCATCATTCACTGCTCTGGATTGATGACTTCTACCTTCATCACCTCTATTTCTCCTGGCTGTTTGCAGTTTTAATTAGTATTATATATAATCAGTACAGTTAATTCTGCAGCACTTTTCTGAACACATTAAGAACCTGTACATAATCTAATCATGCCTCATTAACGTCTCTCTCCCCATAATTTGGAAAGGTGTAGTTTTAAAACATCCTTAACTTGAATACAAAATAGTTCTAGGGAAGGAAGGGAAAAAGAAAAGGAAAAAAGAAGCCCTCTGGCAATGAAACTACAGGATTTTACTTCTTGGCATCTAAGGCACAGAAACCAGACAATTGTTAGTCATGGCCGTTTTTTTTATAGCTCAAGACCTTTCCCTTATGGAATAAGTGAACTTGCATTTCAAAACTACCTCTGAGTGTAGCCACACGTAGCCATCTACTCAGCATCACACACAGCAACTCCAGTTTCCATTTCAGACATTCAGAAATACTGAAAATCAAGCCAGGATGTCCAATTTCCCTGATTTAGCGTCCAACACTTGCTAAAATTTCCAGGAAACTGATATTTATACGAACAGTGCCAAAGCCATTCTGTACAAAGTATTCTCAATTGCACTTTGGAAAGAACTGTGTGCTGAAGCAACAAAGAACAAAAATCATTCCAGATCTACAGCCCAGTAATACATCAAAAATACATGGTAATTAATTGTATTAAAGAAAAACTTCATTTCCATGTCTCTGCTTATCAGCAATCTTACTTCAAATACTTAAAAATCATTTAGAGAATACTTTGATTGTAAGAAACAATAACAGAAAAGTAAATTCTAAACATTTTGCACATGATATTCATGTGGTTACTGTTATCCACTGCACAGAAATTGATCATAAATTAAGAAAAGGTAAATCAGAAAACCACTTTCAAAGTGCGTGGTTGCAATATGAGACCATCTCACATCCCACTAGATGGAGCTCAGGGCTAGAATTCTCGTCAAATATTTCACTAATCCCAGTGACCCAGGAAAACCATTTACAGAATTTCATTTGCCTCTTTCCCAATGCCCACACAAAGAAAATTAATGCGTTTGCATATTAAGAGACCACAACAACAAGCAATCAGAACAAAAAGAATTGATCAGCTCTGCAAATTGTGCAAGCATTTGTTTTGAAATAAAAAAGGCAGATGAAAAATAACTTGTTTTAAACACAATTTCCTGGCTTTGGGGCTTTAGTTTAATGTGTTGGTTGGGTTAGGTGGAGAACTGGAAGGGAGGTGATTTTTAAACTCATTTTTGCTGAGAGATGGGGGTTACCTCTGTGCTACACAGGACACAAATGGACTGCAAACACATCACCACTTCAGCAGGAAGCTGGAACATCAATCAACATCAGCAAGATGAACTTGCAGAGCAAAGATGCTACAAAACACATCTGCAAGGTCATTCTTTCATCTTTGGGGCTAGAGAGGATTGCAGACTGTCAGTGCCTGGCACTGCAGTGTTTGGGCAGATTCTCACACGGGTGATTTATGGTGGCCGTGGCACAAGTTGGGAATGAGGTGTTCCATCCTGTCAAGAGTCAATACTGGACTGAGAGGAACACTGCAATTAATTAATTAACATTATGCACTCTAAATTTACAGTGATCCAAGTGAGTCAGGGCAGGCACTGGCACTTGAGGGTACAGAGGCTCCTCAAATTGGGATAAACTGACTGAAACAGAACTGAAACACAGCTGGGAGGAGAAGGAGCCCTGTCAGGAATCCAGCCCTAGAGGATTTGTTGCCGTAATTGGGTGGAATACAACTCTTTCTTCAAAAATCATAAACTGCCAGCTGGAGAGTTTTACTAAAACATTCTTCTTCTGAAAGAAGAGCATGTTCAGGAATGACAGTCACCAGAACTTGTCTACAGCCCTTGGATTTATTCTCTGAGATACAAGTTTCAACAGAGGAAAGAAAAGGCTGCTTAGCCATTGCTTACCCAATGAGGAATTGCCTTGTAATGAAGTGTAGCTGATTGTTCTCCTCCACAGCAAGACAAACCCCCTCCCCACCCCAAGCTTCAAGGGCACCCATAAACACATGTACAAAGATCAAACCCTGTTAGAGAAATGCCCAATATCCCGGAGTCAAAGCCAGGCCCATACACACACCAGCACTCCGGATTGGGAGCAAACCAGGCCTGTCCCAAAGAGCTTAAGGCCAGATCTTACAGACATCCTAATGCCTGAACGAGAATGGTTTGGGATCTGTGACCCACCATGTGGCAATTTCTACAGCGGGCAAACAGATTCCAGGCATTGGCGCAGTTGTGATTAAAACAGTAAGGAAAACGCATTAACATCTGGAAGACATAGGCAATGTGACAAATTCAAGCCAGCCTTGCTGAGGAGAACAGATGCACAAAAGCACAAATACAAGGCACACACTGAAAAATAAGTCATTTATGATGATTCAAAGGAGACCACCAGGACATCCTCCCAGGCAGATGTGCCACTCAAAGCAAACCACTCCACGAGGGGAAGCAAAATGAGTCACTCACAAGAAGTACTGTTGAATTCTTTTAATAACACTAGGAAAATATCATAGTATTAAAGTCCTGCACGGGATCCTCGGGAGGTTATTTGGGTTGGGATTTCTTTGTGTTTATAAACCAAACTTTGTTTCCCAATCGTGTTTCCTTTGAAGCCGACTACTCCTTTACAATGGCATTTCCAGTTAAAACACAGCTAACCTATAAATACCTGAATGCCACAACACACATTGTGTGCGTGGGTTGTGTTTTGTTTAAGTCTTAGCGGAAATAACGGGAAATCTACTCGACACAGGGCAGCAAACGTCGATTCGTTAAGCGGGGGATGTAAAAGCCAGTAGAGAATACATTGCATACATAATACAGAAGGAAAAAAATTATCATCTGGAGTATGTGAAATTACACTGATTTTGCACCTTAAACCTAGTAGAAGTTACTCTGTTGGCCAATACTAATCCACTGAACAAGCAGAATGTTGGTCAGAAGTCTAACGTTTCCTGTACCAGCACAGAGAGAATAGCAGCAGTCCATTGCTGTTAAAAGAAAACATGAAATCCAGCTCATGTTTCTGGTTAGGGATCGATTTCTTCGGGAACTACTGTTAACATAACATCTTCGTTGCCCCTGCGCACAACCATGTGCAACGTACTGTCCTTTTTAATAATGTCACTGACATCACTGGCTGAGCTTATCGACTGTCCATTGATGCTTATAATCACATCGTTGTCCTTCAGGCCACCACTGAAAATACAAAGCAGCAAAGCGTTATTAGAATTGCAGTTTTATTGTTTAGGAGAAAAAAAAAAAAAAAAGAAAAAGATTGCTGGATTATTTCTATTTCCCACCCCAACAGCAGCTGTGCAGACACGAGAAATGCAATCAGGATTTATGAAGCAGTGAAGATTACAATAGAGAGCAAAAACCTCAGAATCTGATGGATGTACAAGTTTGATGAATCCCATATTTCACTGTCTTCAAAGGAATTCACTATTGCACATAGCAGTTAACTCTGCAATAAAGATCCTAGGTGCCGATATCTGTCTCCTGAAATAATTGCAACAAGGCACACTCATTTCAGAGGGGAGATTTCCTCAAGCTTTTGTTTCCGAACACATAGAGGAGCAACCTGAGAGGCACTGTGCTAAGACATGAGGAATTTCAGTCCCTGTTCTCCACACAGAGCTCGCTGGCAGCCACTTCACCTCCTCTTCATGTTTTAAACCTGGGCAGAATAACACAGCTCTCCAGCTTGGTCACCAAAAACCAAGTGTGTCCGTCCTCTCTGGGCACTGCCCTTAGCACCCAAAATCCCTTTTTCTGACCTCAGTAACTGAACCTTCCTGGCTCAAAGCAAGACGGGGCAGAAGCAGGACAGTGTCTCTCCCTGAGCTGGCTGGAGCTGCTGCCAGGACCAAGAAATGGCTGGTGAGGGATGCCACAGACCACAACATCTTGCCCAGTCTTGCACAACTATCTGGCTCCACGTTATGGAAAAATGAACCAGTACAGATCAGACATGATTCAACCCCTCAGCATAATCCTTCACAAAACCACAGACCACTCATCAGCCTCTTCCACCCACAGAAGGCGCCTTACACAAGTGTCTCCTGCAAGCAGGATGCCCCTGGCCAATGTTTGCAATAAATCTGGTTGCCTACCAAAGGCAGGGCTCAAAACATGTCCGTGGAGGAAGCCATCCCATGGTTTTTCATGCAGCCTCTCCATGAGGCTCACAGCTAGGATGGGTCACTCCAGCACTGCTCCAGTGCCCCAGAGCACATCTGTACAAGACCCACTGGAGAGATCAGCACAAGGAAACCCCTGGGCAAGGGGGCTGGGAGAGACAGAGCCAACAGGGGCTGTGTTTTAGCTGTCAGGCCAGCCTTTGGATGGAGCACCTTGGTTTGGGCCTGCCTTCACATCAGGAGGTTACATTGCCTCACATTTCTTCTCCCTACCCTAAAGTCCTTCTCCCACTCTCTGTTATTATCCCCACTCCTAGAATGACTTTTCTGCACCTTCAGCCTGGACCTGCACACCAAGGCAGCAATTCCAGCCCCACGCTGGAGCAGCCAAATCATTCCTCCCCATTCCTTCACTCTACACTCACCAGCGTTCTGCCTGACCAGCACTGCCAGCAAGAATCATCCACAAACACGGCAACAGTTCACAGAGCACACTAGACAGCCAACCCTGTTCATCTTACATCCAAACTGCCCAAAAGACACCATCCAACCGTCCTTGCAGTCTTCCTAAGAGGTCATGTATGCCTGCCCCAAGCAGCTCTCTGCCTACATGCCTCTGGTGCCACATAAGCCTCTTTGTTGCCACAAAGATTTACTTTTCTCTTAAATGATCACTAGTTTCAGAAAATGAAGAAGGTTTCCCATTTCCTGCCCTGGATTACGGAGCGGTTTCCTATCAAGCAAACCCTCAGAGGAAAGTGTCTCCAGCAAAAGCCAGCCAGACCAATGCCAGTGACCACAGCCCAGCTGCCATCCTTCAGCAGATGTGGTGCCAACCAGCAAGGCAGCTTCTGAGCAAATACTGAGTAATGCAAAGAAAAAAAATCAGTTGTGCAAACCCAAAAGCTCTTCCCAGTAACGTGACTGCTGACAAAGCTCTCCCATGGAAGAGTGCCTGCTGCCAAGAGAGGATTTCAGCCCCAAGCGTGCCAGGGGAGCTGGAGGGTTTGGCCAGCACTGAGGTGGACACATCTCCCCAAGGTGGGCCCAAAGCTTCTCCCTTGCCCTCCTGCAGAGTGACCAGCAGGGCTGTGGAGAGCCAGCAAAAGCCTTTATTCAGCACTGGCATGGGTACAACAGATGCCTTGGAAGGAATTGCTGAGAAAAGTGAAGAAGGAGTTTTCACACCCCCTGAATCCCTGCCCTTTGGGCCTGGAAGGCTGACAGGGCTTCCCTGCAATACCCTGATACAATTACAATATTGCCCATCAGGGACCAGACTAAAACCACAAATCCACTTCCAGCAGACAACCTAATAGCAATCAGATGGTCGTAACTTTGTTAATTTAGCATAATGAACACAGCCAGTTAAGCAGGGAACGGTCTCCACTGTTACCCCCTTCAGTCAGTGGCAATGGTTTTGAGAAAAAAGTACTTCAACCTACGCTTCAGCTGGTGTTTCTGGAATAACTTCAATAACATAGGCCCCAGAGACAACATCAGGGAAGTCTTTATGGCGATCCTTCAGCTCTCTAGCTTTGCTGAAAAATGAAGAAACAGCGAGAAAAATATTTTGTCAAGACAGGAGAAAACCCCCCACGCACTTTTACTGAAGTCACTTAATATTCATAAGCTTTGATGTTTTACATATGTTGATACATCATTTCAGCATACATTTTAACCCTTATAGGTACAGTTCCAGAATTATTACACTTTTTGCATGCATACAGATTTTAATGTCTATTTCTGGTAAAAGCAATAATTTCAATAGATACAATCAGATTTAAAACATTTCAAAACTTTAGAACCAGCAGACAGTAGAATCAAAGAATGGTCTGGGCTGGAAAGGACCTTAAAGCCCATCCAGTCCCACCCCCTGCCATGGCAGGGACACCTCCCACTGTCCCAGGCTGCTCCAAGCCCCGTCCAGCCTGGCCTTGGGCACTGCCAGGGATCCAGGGGCAGCCACAGCTGCTCTGGGCACCCTGTGCCAGGGCCTCCCCACCCACATGGGGAAGAATTTCTCCTAATATCCAATCTAAACCTTCTCTCTGTCAGTCTGAAGCCATTCCCCTTCTCCCATCACTCCAGGCCCTTGTCAATAGTCTGTCTCCATCTTGTTTTTGTAGGCTCCCTTTAGGTCACCCCAAAGCCTCTCCTTTCCAGGCTGAACAATCCCGACTCTCTCGGCCTTTCCTTATGGGAGAGTTGCTCCACCCCTCTGATCATCTTTGTGGCCTCCTCTGGACTCTCTCCAACAGCTCTGGGACCTTGCTGTGCTGGAGAACCCCAGAGCTGGATGCAGAACTCCAGGTGGGGTCTCACCAGAGCAGATTAGAGGGACAGAATCACCTCCTGCAACTCTGAACCTAAAAAAATCCCAACCCCGTGTGTTTCAACGCTTTATTCTACCTGTGGAAAACCCCTGGTTGTCTTTCCAGGACATGGCATTACCTGCTCATGAGTCTCTTTTACAGTTTGAGCATGAATAAGCAAGTCCACACAAAAGCTTCATTTGACATTAAGTGAATTGTTTAATGAAAATAATTTTATAGAAATGGAAGAACGCACGTAGGTGACGTAAGTCATGAGAACATACAAAGACATGGGTATAACCCCAGGACAAAGTCACAGTCACCAGCTATTCTCTTCTGAAGCATTAAGGAGAAGAAAAAGCCAGGAGTGGTTTAAGAACTAGCTCGCGTGAGAGAGTCTAGAGGAGAGTTCGACCGTGTAGCAGGCGCGGAGGAGAAGGTGGCAAGGACCGGCTGCGAGTTGTCAGCAGCATGCCCAGAGACACGCGGTGCCAGCCAAACCTCCCGGGCGCTTCTGCACATCACCAGCTTGATCCGAGTGCATGCAGAGCCCACGCTCCGGGAAGGGGAGGAGCCACCATGCTCACTTACCTGGGAGTTAGGGACATCATGCGTATGCCAATGTATTTCTTTTTGGTTACAGCTTTTCCTACAAAAAAGGAAAACAGGTCTTGATCAGTCGCTCTGAGTGAAAGAGCCTCGCGGGCTGTTGGATTTCTGGTTTTTCACTGTTTTGACAGAATCACAGAATGGTTTGGGTTGGAAGGGACCTTAAATGTCATCCAGTTCCAACCCATTGCCACCCACTAGACCAGATTATTTTCATGTTTTCCTCTTTCAAAGCAGTGAGGTGCAGTACCTTTAGCTTGCCTGTCATGGGATTCAGTGAGGAACTTCTTAATTTTATCGGAGGGGATAGCAAACGAGATGCCTGCCGTAACTTTTAGTGTGTTAATTCCAATGACTTCGCCATCCTAGAGAAATAAAAAAAGTCATTGTTAGCAAACATGGAACACCTCAAAGAAATGGATTATTTCTTCCAAGCAGTACAAAGACAAATTCACACTTTGTAGCTGGTCTCCAATTTTCTAAATGTTTTAAATCTAATTCTTTCAGTCTATTGATAAAACACTACTTAGGAATTTTGGAAAATCAATGTGATTATTCATTTTGCTGCAGAAGAGATCAAAACTGGGCAATTGTCACGCTTGCAGCAGATGAGCAACATATTCTGCAGCCAATCTGTTTTTACTTCAGCAAGCACCACATAAAGCATGGCACCGACTGCTCCTGAGCCACTATTGCATAATAACAAAGAAAAATGACCGTTCACCAAAATCAAGAGTTTTCCTGGCAACATAACTCCAAGAGCTTTGGATAAAACATCTCTGATGTCATCCCTTCTGAAATCCCAGCAGCTTCTCTCCCTGGTTCATCCCAGATAAAAACTATCCAACTACAATTTTTATAAGTGAAGGTTAAGCCTGACTGAATATGTGCTGTGAATTGAGTGGGAAAAATAATTGCCAAATCTCCTCCAAGGCAGAAACTCTGAGTAGTTCTGAGTTTCAGTCTGTGCTGTGCCTCCTGAGGACTCAGCCCCACGTGCCCCCAGGAGACCTGAGAGCTCTCACAGTTTTGCAGCCTGCTTCAGTTCATTCTACAATATTGACAAATAAACCCTAATATCCCGAAAATATATGGATTTTTTTTGTGTGTGATTCAAAACAAAAGGGTAGATGTATCTTAGAAACATTGAGCTGAGTTTCAGTGTGCAAAAGAAAAGAATTGCCAGCTGCAGGGCGAACAGCAAGGGCAAACACTGTGAAATGTGCTTTTTGCTTTTTGCTAGGCTTCAGCAAAAAAAACATTACACTTGTTTGAAACTATGCAAACCATAAACATCTTAAATTGAAAATTTAAGATTGAAATCCAAATGTGACCTTTAGCCAACATAAACACAGACAAGTGATTAGTAAGAACCATGTGGATTTTGTGTAGTCAGCCAGATATCGAAAGCTCTGAATCACATATTTGCTGGGGGGGTGGGTTGCTTTTTTGTTGGTTTGGGTGGGGTATTTTGTTTTGGTTTTGAAGTAAAAAGCAAGCAGCTCAACACTAAGTAAATACAGAGAAATTCTTACCAGATTTACTAGGGGTCCTCCAGAGTTCCCGTACTGAAAAGAAACATAAGTTAAGAACACGTTTTAATATTTACCTCTTAATTTGTTGCAAGCAAAACATAAAAAGAATTTTTTGAAATATTTCTGCAGTACTCTTTCCCTTATCTATTAAACAAACTAGAACAGTCTTTAACAGCCAAACCCTTTAACTACACTTTAACATCATCATTTTTTAACATCACCATTTTAGCTGAGCTTTGCAAATGCTTAGTTTTTCTTCTCTTGCCAGAGTAAGTTAAGAAAGCCAAGGTTTTCCTTTTGTTTTATTAGTGCCACACTAGAAACTGAGAGGATTTTAAGACAGCTCTGGGAGCTGTTAGTGAAGATTTCTTGCAAAGCCAAGACTTGAAGCACAAAAACTTTGTTTCGCCTTAAAGCAGAAACAAACTCAGATCCTTAAACTAAGCTTGGCTTCTTTTTCAGGAAAAAAGATGGATTTTGAAAAGACACATATTTGCCAGAGGATATTGCCTCCTCCCTAGCAATCTGCAAGGATTGTGAAGTGAAGGCAGATCTTGTGCCTGGTGTGGTTCCTCGGGGGTTTTTTAAACAACAGCCAAGCGCTGCTGCGGCACAGATGTCCGGATTTACAGGGAGAGAAACGCTCCCTGCTCCTAAGAATGGCATCACAGGAGGAACTTTCAAAGCAGCTACTGGAGAAAGGTGAGGCTGGAGGCAGCAGGCTCCGAGGGGACGTACATTGATGATGGCATCTGTCTGGATATAGTCCATGTCGGAGTTGCGGAGCCCCAGCTCCTTGCCCCCGCGCTGCGTGGTGCTGACGATGCCCGTGGTCACCGTGTTCTGGAGGGAAAAGGGACTTCCAATGGCCACCACAAACTCCCCCGGCCTCAGGTCCGCAGACTGACCAAGCAGGAGGACTGGCAATTTACCCTGCAAGTAAAAATAGAGGAAAAAAAAAAAAGGAGAATTAAAATTCAGATGTTAAGACTCCACTGCACTGGCAGAACAAATGTTACGGAAGGATGAATACATTCACAGGGCAGAGGAAAAGAGAGAGGATTTATCCCCCAGGGATTTCGCTTGTTCTGCTTCCTTTGAGTATTTTGTGTGGGTTGGTACAGAAACATGCCAGCGAGAATCTGCACTGAAGTGTGGGCTCTCTACACTGTGCAAGAACGTTTCCCACAACAGGTGCCCATTAAATCAAGAACAATTAAAAGACCAAAGGAATATTTATGCTCTGCTGTACAAAGCAAACATCTGATGATACTAGAAATGAGCTGTTTCCAACACTTCTTGGAATAATCAGCCAACATCTGCTGAAGTAAAAATACGATACTGTTTGAGAGTGAACACTAAAGAATCATGAAAGCAACAGCCCAAGAAGTTTCAACATGCATGTGCACAGTTAAAAGCATTTTATATTCTCACAAGACACCAGCTAATGTTTCATCTTACTTCTTTTTAATGAACTATCTCTTCTAAATAATTATATTGCCTCCTACATACACTGATGTCTTCCTCTGAAGATGTTAGGGTTTAAAGATTTGTCTGATTTTTCTTTTATGACAGTAGAGGATACCATTATACTTTCCTTTCAAGATCTTATCTCCAGACATATTAAATATCACATTGTTGAAGACATTCCCACTAAAACATTCTTAAAATCCAGGAAATACTGTGTTGTTCAGCAATTAAAAATAAAAAGAGGGAGGGAAGGTTGGATCCACACATTCTTGACAATGAATCAAAGATGTTCTGAGACGGATCATAATTCAACTGAATATTTTTGATTTATCACCTGCCTGTACAACACAGAGAGTGCCATTTCTCCCTTTCTTCACAATTTTGAAATCAGTCTTTACCCTTACAGTGATGTGACAGGTTTGTAAATATTTTTGGTTTATCTGTTATCTAAACCATCCTGACCCTTTCCAGGTAATTTACATGCGTATTTAATCATGTCACTCGACTACTTCTATTAGTACCAATGAACCTGGACACATATAAATGCAGGTTTAGACTTTAGGATTAGATTACTGAACCCAAAAATCAAAACAGAAGTCTGGAGGCATTTATCTTTTCCTTGGCAAAGCTAACCTGAACCTAGCCTTCCTCCAAGCTTGGCCTACTTCAAAACTCTAAATTTTTGGCAAAAAGGGCAAATATTACATGTTTAATTTGGAAACCCATTGCTAGCTCTTTAGGGGTCTCTTATTACCAGCAGTTTGAAAGCCTGGATTGATAAGTCATCCTTAGGGACACCAATCCAGTAATATAAACTAACCCAAATGCCCGTCACTTGGGATTTCTCACCCAGAGTTTTATTTCAAATACCCTATGAGACAGACAATGCCTGCAAAGCAGAAAGTGAAAAATAATGGTATCAGTTATCACTATATGCTGCTGCAAATACAGAAGTTATGGTTTCAATGTTCAACAAGACTGGCCTTGTGTATCCTTTATCCAGCCTTGTTGCAATTCCACCAGGGAAATTTTACTCAGATGAGCAGATTGTTTCAATAAAATTCACTGCCAGCTCCCAGACAGGATAAGATGCTTTATGGAAACTTTATCTTTCAGTCTCCAGACAGCAAGAAAATAATTATACCAACTGCTTGTTCAACAGAATAAGCTGAAAGGGCAACAGAATAGGCAGCACAGAAAGGAAGAAAAAATTTCCATGTCTAGTTACCTTTCAAGGGAAAGTTTTCACAAGCTGCAATGCCCTACTAATTAATAATAATTACAAAATGCAGCCCTTATCAGTGCCACAGCCACAGATAAACTCAGTTCTGGGAAGGATTCAGCAGCTCTGCCCAGTTTCCCCATTGCATTTGCAGCTCTGCCTCGTTTCCCCACGGCATCTGCAGCACTGCAGAGCAGCAGCCCCATCCCAGGGCAGTCCCTGAGCCCAAGGCACAGCCCTGACTCCCGGGGATGTGTCCGGGGGCCAGGCAGCTCGGATGAGCTGTGCTGGAAGCACGCAGCATGTGCAGCACAAACAGCCCCAGATGGGTATTGTTTGGATACAGGGAGCACCCTGGCCCTTCCTCCTCTGTCCAGATGCTCTTGAGCTTACGTAGCACGTGTTTGCAACATGTCATTGGTCAAGAAGAGCATCTTTTTTTTGGCACTGCTTTTCCTTTTTAAAAAAAACCAAAACAACACACAAGACAAAAAGTGTGTTTTGTTTGCGTCCCAGTGTACTGAACACAGATACTTTGCAGAGAAAGAGAATATTTATCAGCAGATGAAACATGGACAAGCAAAAGAAAACAGAATACTTTTTACTTTTCATTAACAGAAAAAAAAAAAGGAAGACTGGTCGTGTACAAAGTTAAAGATTTACACAAAGTTCCTGAGTTGTAACAACAGACACAAAGCCAAAATCGCATCTGGCAGCAGAGAGAAAATACAGGAACGATCTCTGACTAATACAGTCCTGATTGTGCTGACTTTTCAGGCCTGTGCCCATGCTAGGCAGGCTTCAGTTCAAACTCTGCTGCTGCATGGGTTGGCTGCAGGTCACCCCTGTGATTCAGCATGCCTTCTGGAAAGTCTGGCTAACCTTTCCCCCGCTAGAAACATAAATCCACTGCAAAAACTGCCTTGTTCTGCACGAATTATGATACACAGCTTTGCAAACGTGTCCTCTATTCCTTGTGATTTCACGGTATGGGGCAGAGCACAGCGATAGCACTGCACGTAAATAGATTTTTATATATACAAAACAATTTTTATATATACAAAGCAATGCCGTGAGGAATTGGTTATGATGAATATATGGTGTTGTAGTGGCTTTAAATTTGGGGGGGTTCTCTCTAAAATAACATAAAATATTGCCACATTCAGTATTAAATCTTACATTATAAAAAAACCGAAAACAAACCCAAATATTTATTTAAATGGTACACGTGGTTTTGAAATGAAACCAGCATAATGTCTATCAAAATCCCATGATGGAGTGGGAAAAACATCCTTCTGCAGTCCCCAGGAGGGGCACTGGCAATGCCAGGCAGGCAGTTATGGCAGTGTTGTAACCAGGGGCATGTCAGAACACCCTGCCTGTGCCCTCACACCCTTCCACTGGCAAGCTCATCCTGAGGAAGTTACGGAATCCTTGTAAAACGAGTGTGAGTTTAAGGCCCCTAATAACCACACTTAATAAATGTGCATTCTTCAATTTCTACATCACGTCTGATGGCCGTCAGGGTGACGTGACCACCGCTCCAACTCGTGATTCCCCTGTTTTAACCACAGATTTGCCACAGCAGTTAATTAAAACTGCCGGGGCAAGGACGGTGCCTGGCAGCAGAACCAGCAGGGAGCCAGGAGCACCCAGCCCCAGCTCTCCCAGTGACTCACTGCACAGCCCTGGGCAACATTGAACATCTTTTCTACCCCTGTCTTTTCTAATTCCTCCTTTGATGCAGCCTTGGGGCTCTGCTGGACCCGTGTTTACTCAATGAAACAAATCTGGGGGCGGTCATTGTGCAGGCACACAGAAATAGGACTAAACATGCAAACCCCGAAGTGGCACATGACTCACTGTTTACACCCAGCCAGAGAAGGAGCCATTAATTAGGGTTAATATTTTAAGCTTTTCACATCCCAAAGGGCTTCAGACATTTTTATATATGGATTTGACTCAAACCCTGGGTAAACACAACTCCCACGGCGTGGAGAGCTGCACAGCACCACAAGGAATGGCTCCATCCAACAACAGGACACAGCTGCTGTGGCACGGGACAGCAGGGCAGGTAGGGATCAGCATCACCAGCCAGGAGCCAGAGAGACTCACAGAAACATGGAATCAGCTAGGTTGGAAAATACCTCTGAAATTATTGAGTCCAACCATTCCTCCAGCACTGCCAAAGCCGCCACTAACCCATGTCCCCAAGTGCCACATCCTCATGGATTTTAAATCCCTCCAGGGATGGGGATCCCAACACTGCCCTATGAAGGAATTTGTCCCACTATCCAAACCTACCCTCCCCTGGCCCAGCCTGAGGCTGTTCCCTCTCCTCCTGTCCCTGTTCCCTGGGAGCAGAGCCCGACCCCCCCGGCTGCCCCCTCCTGTCAGGGAGTTGTGCAGAGCCAGAAGGGCCCCCGGAGCCTCCTTTGCTCCAGGCTGAGCCCCTTTCCCAGCTCCCTCAGGAATTCTCCAACCCCTCCCCAGCTCCGTTCCCTGCCCTGCACACACTCCAGCCCCTCCGTGTCCTTCTTGCAGTGAGGGACCCAAAATTGCCCCCAGGATTCACTCAAGGTGCAGCCTCGGCAGGGCCAGCACAGCTGTTCACCTGATGTACAACAGCAGCATAACTCCAGTCAGGTAAAACAAGTGAAATCTGGACCAAACAGCTCCAAAAATAAAAGAGGAGGAAGCACGAAACCACCACCGGGCCCAGCCACTGCTGCAGAGAAATGGAAACCAAGGGACAGATGGCCATAACCAGGAGTGTTTTGGTTTGAACCTTTTCACCCATGAAATAAGCGACTGTGTCTCTGTGCTGGCACAGAAAGCAAGCAAATCCCTCCTCTGTTCTCTAATCCCCCTCGTTTGGGGCTGGAAAGTCAGGAATTTGCAGGAAGCACTTTGCAGTTCAATAAACGGATGGAGAGGAGACAAAAGTCCTGAGTTCAGTTTGTGTTAACCAGCGGCTGATCTCCTTCATGCTTTTTATTTTTAGGTGGGAAAGGCACAAATGCTGGTATGGAGCACTAATTCAGCTGAGAGTGACTCCAGCAAAACATGGAACTTTCCTGGGAATTGCATTTCTGTTCTGCCTAATGAAATTGTTCCACTTTCAGGATATGTTATGGCAAAATAAAAACACCAGTCATGAGCATGTAAAAATGTAGAATATCATCTACAATTTAGAAACTGCTTGACAGAGAGCCAAAGAAAACGAAAAACCCAAGCCGAATGCATTACAAGCCTCCAAAAATATTTCATCTATAGTTAGAAAAGCAAAACTGAGTCTCCTTATCTAAATATGGAGCATGGGAAGCTTGCAGGAAAAAAGAAAAAAAAAAAGAAGAAAAGGATGAAATGTTGTTTTGATATGTCACCAGGTTTTCAATTGCCTGGCAAGACATTGCTGTTCTCCCTCAAAAATAAAATCAAAATGAAATTGCAATTAAAAATATTAAAATAAAAATAGTCATGAAAAAAATGCTGGCAGATCAACCCTGGAGATGTGTATTTTGCTGCATGGGAAGCTGGACCAGCACATTGTCCCCACAGTGAGGGCTACTACAAGCTGAAGATGGCAGGAAACCACTGCTGCCTAAATTGATGAATAAACAGGAGTTAAGATCCAAGCCTTTTACAAGCTGTTTCATTTCTCTGCATCCTGAGGACTTCTGGAAGCAATATGTGGCTTCCTCAGGCTCTCGAGAGGAAGCAGCGCATTACCCAGCGACAGATCTCAAAGTGAAACAGCTTTTCAGAAAAGCCACTTACATCTGGCATCCGAGTAGTTTGTTTTTTCAAAATGTGGGCTATTAAAATATTGATGCATAAACAGGGAAGTTTGCTTTCCTGCCTCCTCCAGTTTGTACACACGGGGGAAAAAAGCAAATCCCTGCTGACCACAAAGATACAGACGCTCATTGCCTCAGGAAACCACCAGAGCAACGAGGGCAGAAGGTCTTGGTGGTTTAAAAGTGTCCGACAAAGTGTTTATTAACACGATGCAGGAGAAACCTTACGCTGAAGGTTTCAGCTGAAGGTTTCAGTTGAAGGTTTCAGCTGGAGGGTTGTGGCCCATCTCTAATTTGCCACCACAAATTAGAGATGGGTCACGACCCCACCGCTGCTGCCCCTTGTAGTGCCAAGTCCTGGCTGGGATAAAGAGCCAGGAACTGGCCACATTGAGCAACAGAAATGTTCAGGACCTGGCGTGTGTTCCACGACACAGGTGTGATTTCAGAGCCAGTGCCTCACGGCTGGTTTTTAAATACCTCAGAATAAAGCCATTCACCAGGCTCCTCCCTTCAGTGCCAACTCAGACATCGTTTTTGCACACAGAGCTCCATTTCCAGGGATGAAAAGGGACTCCAGGCAAAAGCCACCTCCACCTTCCACTCCTCTGGGCTTCCAGTTTCCATTTGAGTTGAGTTCTTGTTAATTCTGTCCCATTATGCTTGACATCCTCCATTCAACCACCCTGAAATTCCCTCCCCTCCTCCTGGTGTTCATTTTTCAGCAGCTGTATCACACATTCTGATTTAACAAGGTAGTTATTTGCCTTGAGATGAATCCCACAATCCAGCCCTGCCAGCAAAAAAAAAGCATCTGCTCCCTTTGGAGTGTTGTGCAATAGTTTTGATGGGTTTCACACTCGCTGCAGTATCACACGTGCCACGCAGGACAGATTATTTATTTCACCAGTCCCTGCCTATGCTGCCAAAACCTAATTTTTTCTAGGGAAGTCTTATAAATTTTGCATGTTCGTATCCAAATTGTCTGCAACTGCACTGTTCCTTTCTAGCGCTGTGGTCTCCTACTTGCATCTGGAAGGATATTTAGATTGGATTCATGGCTACCACACTGATTCCAGTCTTACTTCCCACTTTCAGCACTCCAGCCAACTGCTCTGTGTCACCACAGACATGAGAAACGCTGTTGCTCTTTTATGGACTGTGAAAACAAGCACATTTTAGGACTGGAACAACTGCTCCAACGTTTCTGTTCCTCATTGACTGCAAGATGTTTTTCCACGGAGAGGAATTTAATCAGGGAAACGGTTCATCCTTGCTGGTGCCCAGATTTTACCACCCTCTTTCATTTCCTACTGCACTCAGCAAAGCCAAATTAGTTCTAGTAATGTCTTGGGCCAGATGTTCACACCTCAGAGAGAAACAGCATTCAGGCTGCTGCAAAATCTGAGCAGCTTTAGGGATACCAGCTGACAGCCTGATCCCACACTCTGTTCCTAACCACAGAGACATTCTTCACCCTTCAGATCCTGCCTGAACATGCCACACAAAAAAAAAAATAAAACCCCTTCTGCATCTTTGATGTCACCTTCAAATAATTCATTCCAATTTAAGAACTTCGCCTCTTACTTCAGAAAAATTCTTAGGGATGGTTTTCGTGCCGTATCCAGATTTTTAAAGGGTGATTTGTACCATCCCATCGACTTCTTTAGCCAGCAAATACATTCCAAATTCAACAAATTATTACCTCTATGATTCCAAAAAGCCTTCTATGCGTCTGAATGACTGCAAGGTGTTTCAGTGCAGAAAGGAAAGCTCAAACACTGAACTTGGAAAGGTGTATAAAAACGTCCCATAAAAGTTCAGTCTAAGAATCAATTTCTCAGCTGACTGCATTTCTATTTTAACTTTAACACATAAAACGTGGTTTTAATTCTCCAAATGCAAAGCAACACCTGTTGAACAGAGGTGCCTCAGGCCTCTCCCTCGACTGGGATTTCCCATTGCCATATTACCAGAGCTAGCTGGAAATCTGGATCTCCCATCCCATTAAATTTTTCCCTCAGTCATCTCAAAATTATCCTGAGCTGCAATGGGAGAGGCCAGGAGGGGAACACCACCCAAGGCCCTGGGTTGTACAGCTGATAAGATTCTTGCCAAGGGCAGTCAGATCAAGTCCAGCCCTGCTGAGCAGTGGTTTCCACCACGAGCAGCTCATCTGGCTGCATTCCCTTTTTTCCAAGCTGCTTCCAGTCTTCCAGGTTCTCCCTTCCCGGGGCAACTCGGAGCCATTTCCTCATGGTATCAAGTAATAACTATTCAGACCCATGTCTGTTCTTTTCCTAAGTCCTCAGAGAGATCCATCACATCAGTTCGATGTCTCCTCCCTGACTGACTCCTCTCTTCTCTGAAGTTCAGCCTCCTGCTGCTCCAAGTCCTCTCCTTCTCACCATGTCTGCTCTCCCACCACGTTGTTCTTCCAATTCCAAAGCGCTTTTCCAGCTGCCCTTCATTCCCTGCCATATCCTGCTCATCCCAATGCTCCCCGTGCTCATCCTGGGGACCTTTCCCTTTGCTTTGTTACTGCTTTTGCTTCTTTATCAGAAAATAAGAAAACTCATGAAAAGAGGAAAAAACAACACAGCAAAACCACTGTGGTACTGTTTGTGTTTTTTCTGCTTCCTTGCTGTTAAGGAGCTTTTAAAAAAGAAAGAGAAAGTTTTTAAATGGCAAAGGTGGCGAGGGAGCAGCAGAAGCACTTCATACCTCAGGTCATCCAAGAGTTCTGCGCTAGGCCTCTGCCTTAGTCATGAACTCTGGCACAAACACTTCTGCCCTCGCTGGGGAATAGGCCTGACCTAAAACAACTCTGCAAGATCTACACATTTTTGAGTCATGTGTTTCAAATGAGACGTTCCTGCCCGTCGAACTCGGAGGTCATTAACTGACAGACAGAACGAGGGGAGCCAACAGGAGCAGCACCCCAAACAGCCACATTCTGCTCACTGCATCTCCATTTCACGGCATTTCCACACAATATTCCCCTTGCTCCCTGTGCAGAACCTCCTGACAGCTTTTCTGCTGTGGCAGGAGGCACAACAGCGCTGACAGATGAACATTTGATACGGAGGAAGGGTAGGGATGGGAAGCTGCTCAGAAAACCACTCTCGGTGTCAGAGCATCTTTCCAGGCTGGATTTAATTGCCATGTTCAAGATGATCCCTAAGATATTTTTCATTTTTATATCTACATCAGCAAGGGGCAAATGTATCCTCTAAAAGCATTTTGTGATTTCAATACAGGCACTCAAGACACACTGGCACAAAACACCCCCATTTCTTCTCTGAGACAGAGTTATATCAGATAAAGTGTGTGCACACCAGCCAGCAAACTGTGGTGCTGTTTTTTATTTTGAGGATGCATTGAAAAGTGCTATGTAATACTTTCACTACACTGAGAGGCAACAAAATTAACCATTATCACTCCAAATTCAGCTTTTTAAAATGTGTATCCACCTAGTTTATATATTCTCTACAACCCAGCCCAGCAAACACTTGTTTTTTCCTTCAAACCTGAAAACCAGCAACAGTTTTTGGAAAGGAAGCTGCTAAATTAGAAGGATAAAATGTGTCTCGCTTCAACAACTCACCTGAGAATCTATTTTAATTAGTGCAATGTCTGCTTTTTCATCAACATCTTTGATTTTAGCTTCATAGGTCTCCCCGTTCTTCAGCTCCACCTGCACCCGGTTCTTGTTGGTGACCACGTGGGCGTTGGTGACGATCAGCCCATCTTCAGACACGATGAACCCCGAACCACTGGCAACAGGAACCTCCCTCTTGGAAAAGGGAAGTCTGAAAGCCAAGGGAAATAAAACATTTATTGCTGCAAAAAAAGCTGAAAGGTCACAAATCACTCCCGATAACACACAGCCAAAAGGAGTTTGGTGAGTTTTAATGTTTTAAGATACCTGGTGTTACTCTCATTAAGAAGATAAAGCACATCCATTAGTTTAACTGATTTTTTTTTTCCATGACTCTTAAATTATCCTTAATTCTAAAGCATGACAAGTATTTATTATCTGAATTATCTCTTTGCTATTTCATAGCATCAATCAACATTTCTGGCAGCTGTTTTCATGAATACAGAAAAGAAAAAAAAGAAAAAATCAAGACTGGGCATCTTGTTTACTTGCGAAATAATTCAATGTGAACCACAGCAGGAGCGATCTTCTCCACCACATCTGCAATAAAGTTGTATTTGTGCCGCAGGCTGTTCGGATGTTCCTGGCCTGAAATAGAAACAGAGGACGTGTCATGAGTTCTTCAAGTGACTGCAGGAGGGCCATTGCAAAACACCTGAATTAAAAAAAGCTCCGAGTGGGTATCTTTTCCTTCCTTAAAAGTCATCTGCAGCGTGACTGACCCCTGGCCCTAGATTTCCCTCCTGCCTCTCTGCACAGAGGCAGAGCTTTATCCTCAGGAAAAATGATCCACGAGACCTCCTGCTCTGGAGTGCTCCCCACTGGGCCGTGGGGCAGCGTGGGTCCATCCCACTGCGGTGCCCAGGGATGAGGCACTGGAGGAGCACAGGGTCTATTCCCTGTCTGCACCGCCCACTCTCCCTGTGTGAAAGGGATTTTGTACCCAGATGCCTCCAGCTCTGCTCTCCTTTGCTGGATGGTCTACTTAGCTTGTATGGTCTCCTCAGAATAAACAAACGAGCTCTGTTCCTCTGCCAAAATACGCCTCCTTGGAGGGTTTTGAAGTCTCAGGCTGCTGCTTTTGTAAAACGCTGAGGACACCGAGGGCCTGACCCCCGTGCAAGCCCTCAGCTGCTGCAGAGCTTAACTCTGGTACAAGGTTGGGCTTCCTTTCCCACCGTCCCCACACCGCCTGACCCAGCAGCCTCTGCCTGGCACCTACACGTGGAAGCACCTTCAAACTCCACAGAACCTCACTCAAGGCATCCTTTCCACCCCTGAGGTCCGTCAGCTCCACAGAGGGGTGGATCCCACCCTGCTTTGGAGGTACTGAGCCACCCCCAGGGCTGTAAAATAGATATAACAACACACGAGGACAATGGGAGCACAAAGCTCTGCATTCCTGGGCAGTGCTGTAACGAGAGCTCATGGTCACTGAGTATTCAACAGTGGGATTTTCAAAGGCAACTGGATACCCAACTCCCATTGTGGCCAACAGAAAACCTGTCTGAACCAAGAGGTGTCTGAAAATCTCCGGGAAAAACTCATGATTCCGACACAGCTTCCACTTCCCAAGCAGTTCAGGGGCAACACATTCCTTTTTAAAACTGGGAACGACTATGCAAATTGGGAACACCCCAAAGAGTTGTTTTGTATTCCTTCAGAGGCAAGAAACACCCTTTGCTTTCATTTCAGTTTTATCTGGTGCGTCCATCTCAGGTTATACAGGCACAAGCCAAGCCTGTGCAGACTTTCAGAGGGGTATTAACGTGTTGTGCTGCTCCCATCCATCTTTGCCATTTGGCTTCTAAATCCGTGCAGAGATTAAAGCAATAAGCAGCTTGTGGGTGCTCTAAGTGCCTTTGAGGGTGTAAGAGGACGATTTATTTGCAGAATCACCGGAGACCAAGGACTATCCCGTAAAACCATCCCAGTACCAAAACCCCGAATGCCCTTTGCTGTTGGAAAAACCAGAGGGGAAAACCATGCAAATTTTTGAGTACACACTGGAAGCAACAATGATTTGGGAACAAAATGTCACTGCTCTTAACGCTAAGCAGACACTGCTTGGATTCAGATGAACACGTTCCAGGTGACTTCCCAAAGCCAACCAGCACACACCGCCCTCGTGAGAGGGGTGCCTGCTCCACCCAAGCATCATCTGTCACTCAAGAACAGGGTTTTTTCTTATTTATACCCTGTGAAACATCTCAAGGGCTTTTAAAGGCAGCCAGGCACGAGCAGCAGCCACAGCAGCAGCCGCAAAATCTGCTCTGTGGTTTTGGAAAGGTTTATCTGCTTTGTGAAGCAGCAACATCGATCAGGAAACTTCTGTCCTCACCAGCATTCAGTGCTTTCTGATTCACACAGGAGCTGCTGCCCTTGGCTTTCACCCCACAGAGGCATAAGGGCTTGCTGATTGAGAAATATCAATTTACCGAGGGATTTCTATTCCCTATTAGAAATATTCTCTATCAAATGAGTCACGTCAGTGCTGCAAAGCTGCCAATTACAATGGGGATGGTTTTGGAAAACTGCTACAATGAGCACGGCAGTTTGGAATTATCCACTTGCATTAAATACGTTCTTGGGCAGATTATCAGATGGGATTAACGTGGTGCTGGGCTAAAACGCCCCAGGGCAAGGCTGCATCCATTGATTTGCTTTTTGATCGCTGCTTATAAAATGATTTCATCTCAGCTGCAGTGCTGCAGACATCCAAAGGTCACATCCTGCCCTTGGGAAAAAAAAAAAAAAAACAACCAAAAAGAGAGAGCTCCACGGATGAGGGAACTGCACAGGAAAAGCACAGCTTTTTTTATGCCTTCAATCTTTTTTTTTGCTTTTAGCTACTGAAGAAGAAAAAAGGATGCCCAGGCTGTACATGGTGAGACTGCTAATACTTCACCTCAGAGCTGCCTTCCCTTGGAACTGGAGCCTACAAAAGCCAGGATTTCAGAGGCAACAGTATTTTGTGCATAATCCACCTCCTCGTGCAGTCCCAAACTACACTGCGGAGTGGAAAAAAAAAAAATTTCAGAATTTCACACTTCAAAAAAGTTAGATAATAAATACTAATTCATGGCATACTGACCCAAAAATCTCACAGCAGCTGGCCACGCCTGCCTATTGCTTATGTATTAGGAATTCCTGCATTGTGTAACACAGTTTTGCAACAGCTCTTGAACCACTGCCCGTTGAAATGGAAAACATACCTTTTTAAAGCAAATAAACAACAGCCAAAGCACTATTCAGATGAATTCATTCATGAATGTTAACAAAAAAAATTCTTGTGAACTGGTCTTTACCGTGAACATAAAATCTGACGGCTGTAGTGGAAGTATTCATACATTGAAAATTTCTCCTATCACTGAGAAAAAGTGTAAAAGGGGGGAAAAACAAAAAAAAAAAACCAGCAAAAAGAGCATGCATCTCATTTGCATATTATGCATATTGTTAATGCTCCCCACAGCTAATTTCCGTTTGGGATTGCTGAGCCACACTCTGGGGGCTGAGAGCTGCACGGATCTTTCCTGCAAGAAACCACCACTGCGTGAAATTTTATCTGAGATCTGAACCTAGGCACAAACCACTACCTGGAAGCCTAAATGGCCATAAAACCACCAATATTACAAATTTAATGTGAGCAGGTGCTCATTCCTCAACCCCACAGGGCATTTTCCAGCCATCACCAGCCACTGCAGAAGACAGCAGTGAAACTGAGAGCTTTACCAGATATTTTTTCCTTTTCTCTCTTGCACATTTATTTTCCAGCTCTACCAATAGCTCAGGGCTTTAGTAGAAAATATATGTTTTAGTTTCTCGTTTGGGGGGATATTTTTTTTTTTGTGGGGGTGGTGTTGTTTTGGTTTGGTTTTAAATCATTGAGAGTTGGGCTTGAATAAAGCTCTAGTTCCTAAATACCTTCAGGCTCTGACGTTCAAATCTTCCCAGACTGCTCCTCTTTCTATTTATATGCTGTGATTATTGTGTTTTGTAACGTTTTTATTGAACTATTGCACAATGCCCTAAATGCCCACGAGCACGGCTAAGAAACCTTTATTAATGACATTATGAAGCTGATTGTTGTGAATTCAGTTACTGACCAAAAAAAAAAAAAAAAAAAA
>VYZT01063871.1:39245-50136 GCA_013400735.1 Pomatostomus ruficeps
AAAAAAAGTAGGTTATAGCATGAAGGATTCCCAAGGCAACTAATTCTTCAAGGACTTCAAAGGTGTGCTGGCTGCCAGCCCTGAAATGAAAAGGCAAATCTCTGCCAACTGGCATCAACAGGGCCAATAATCAGTAAACAGACTGCTAGGAGAGCAAGACAGAGCACCAAGCCATGAAAAAAAGCACGCCCAGCTGTAAACAACTGAAGTAATTTGGTTTCATGAAGAGGAGCCAAAAAGCAAATTAAGATCTGGGTTCTGGTTAGGTCATTACTCAGAGTGGCATCGCTGCAATGATGCTCACAGATGATGCTTTTGGTGGTTATTTTGGGCTGAACTGAAGAGAAGCTTTGGAGATAGAATCTCACTGAAGTAACCTCTGTCCTGCTGGGAGAGCTGGGTCTGCTGCTCTGCAAGGGCACAGAAAGAGAGCAGCTCTTCAAACCAAGCCTTGGGCCCAGCTCAGGCACGGGCCTTTTCCCCATCCAGTTTTCACCCATTTTCCGCTTTTCAAAAAAGGGGGTTCTGCTCTCCTTCATCAGGACCTTCCCACTGACTGAAGTGAGAACCAACACAATTATCCCATTCAATATCCCTTTCATCTTAGACACAATGAAAGGGGGAAAAAAGCACATCCCAGCAAGCCTCTCCCTTCCACCCTCACTGAGGTGCTGAAGTTTATGGGATAACTGAAGATATCAAACCACCCAGGCTGCTGAAAACAGGAGATTATTTCCTCCTGCACTCACCACTTGCTTAGCAATATGTTTAGGCACACACGAGGGTTTGAAAGCAGGGCCTGGGTTTGGGATTCTCTGCAGAACGAAACCAAAAGAGCTCCAGCACTCCTGAAACCCCTGGGCTGCCAGAACCGGTGACTCCTGACACAAACCACAAACCAAGTTTTGCTTGGAGAACTTCCACCATCCCCAAAAAAAAAAAATAAAAACAACCAAAAAAACCTCCAGCCGCTGGTGTTTGTACAAACTTCCATTCATGCCATATAAAAATGTTCAAACCTCTGGCTAGGGAGACAAAAAAACTCCAGCAAAGGTGTTCAGCTCGCGCTGGAAACTGGGGGATCAGCAAGCCTGGCTGGAGAGAGACAAGGAAAAATGTGGGAATCTGCTGCCACACTTTCTTTTTTTAAATTACAGAAAACTGCAAGCCTAAATATGCCACTTCCTATTCAAGGATAAATTGTGTAATTCACCAAAAAAAGGGTATTACGCAATGAAAAACACTGAGAAAATAAGAAACAACGTTCTACGTGTCACAGGCAATTTGCTCAAGAGCAGCTCTTAGGTCATTGGAGGGAATTTTGAGAGGTCTAAACCACAGCACCTTGTTAATACAGATGCTATTGCATCAGTTATTTTTCCCCCTGTATGGAGAAAGTCAAGATACTTCAAAGATTTCTGGGAGGAAAATCGGTATTACCGTGACATCCTTCAGAGCAAAAATATTTTCATAGCCCTAAATAATGGTAGAATAAAATGCTTGAAATCTCTCCAAACAGTAAACTGCACAAATCTGGTCATCACTTGAAATATTTCCTGCAGCAAAAACCACTGCAAGATGAAAGTGAGGTTTTTAAGTAAAATTGCTCTTTGGCATAACTGCACACGTGCGAAGGGAAACTAAAGTCCATTTTCATCATCATAATATTTAGATGATCAATTCTTTCTTGGCAGCCTTTAACAAGGACTTTGCATTTTCCCTGCTAATCCAAAAGCAGAAACCCATTCATTATAATCACCCATTTTAAACAAACCCCAAAGAGCTGCCAAGCTAAACAAAACGGGGAATCTACACAAAGTCCATGGAACAGAACAGAACAGCTTTTAAATTAAGGGTAACACAGGGGACTTTTCAGACCAATGTGTGGTCGCCAATATAACAAAAGCACGTTTGAGTAACAAAAATAAGGTGAAAAAAACTCATATTTCAATTGTTATTCTACTCATTCACTGCTGGCCACAAATTAATGCTTGCCCTGAGAAGAGCTTAAAAGGGAAAAGTATTGAGAATAAGTATTACTTATTACTTAGGAATAAGTAAAAGCAGATTTTGGCAACACAAGAATGGTACCAATAGCTGTTGTTCCATCCCTGAGGTGTTCCAGGCCAGGCTGGATGGGGCTTGGAGCAGCCTGGGACAGTGGGAGGTGTCCCTGCCATGGCAGGAGGTGGAAGGGGATGAGTTTAAGGTCCCTTCCAACCCAAACCACGCTGTGCTAGTGAGAATTATCAGGCTGTTTGGGGAGAAATGCACATAAACAGATCTTGTGTGTTTACAAAACAAGAAAACAACAACAAAAAGTGTTTGAAGACAATGAAATTGGAAAGCAGAGCCTTCAGAGGACTTTGGTCCAACCTCTTTAGTCCAGCTTCTCCCTTAGTGGGAATCAGACCTCTTTGGCATCCAGCACCAAGGCAGTTCAGGAGGTTCTTGCCACTGAAAATGGTCAATGGGCAAACTCCCCATGTAAAATGCCCACAGTTCTTTCCTAGGAAGTTCCTATATAATTTCAGGTTTACACTTGTATTTTTAGCCAAACGGGAACCTTTCCTACCACTTATCTACAAGGCAGAATTAGCGGGAAGTTATTTAGATACAGAATATGTTTGTTACAAGTCAGCTACTGAATTACTGTAGATCTCAGGGCTGCACAGGAGGAACGCCCTGCATGGGGCATCTTGGTCCAACCCCTGTTACTCAGACCCTGTGCAACTTGTGAAAAGCAATTCGTGCTTTAGTGTCTTAGACTCATCTCTAAAACTGGCATAACCCTTATTTTATCTGATTGGAACAGTCTCGGGCTTTAGCAACCCTTGCAGAACCTCACGGGGAGAAAATATGTATATAAAAACTCTCGGGAATGCCAGAAATTCCTTTACAAACCAAGTGCCCCGGCTGCCCCTGCGAACCAGACTCACAATTACAGCAGCCAGGAGCAAAAGCCACCAGACTTTCAAGCTGATGAAGCTGAAATGTCACTGGGTGTCAGCAGGGAGGGCAGGAATCCAGAGAGGAGCGACAGTTCCATCTAAAACAACAGGAAGCTGCAATTCCTTCTGTAAACAGCGGCGGTGAGGTGGGAGGAAAGGCAGCTTGTGCATAAACAGGCAGGCCTGGAGCCCCGGGAAGGAGGCTGGGAGCAGAACACACCGTTCCTGCAGCAGCAGTGCTGAGCTGAGCGGGGCTCACCCGGGATGACAAATTCATGGGCAGCCAGGAGCCCTCTGAGAAAGGCACGGGGCTCTGGTGGCCGTGCCAGCAGTGCCAGGAGTGGCACAAGCAGAGAAGGCGCCCTGCAGGGAGATGCTCAGGCACACGGAATAAAGGTGAAGAGCAATTCAGGACAAGGGCAAAGAGCGCTGAGCTCGGAAATGTCATTACCAGCAGCCCTGTCTGAGCTGGAACCGCTCAGAAATGTCAGTCAGGTAGTTATGGAAAAGAGTCTGCCCCACTTCCTGCAGGCAGAGGGACAGAATATGTCAGCCAATGGGTTAAAGCGTATTCTCTTCCCTGCAGAAGGCTTAAAATACAACAGATGAGTCAGGAATAATTTCTCCTCTCCTTTTTTTTCCAGCCCTTTGCTCAGTCTGTGTCCCTTCCAAGTCGGGTCATCACCCTGCTTTACCTCCCAGCTCCAACTCTCTACAGGCAGAGAACCAACAGAATAACCTCAAAACTCCCATTAAGCACCAACGACGTGGTAATTCCTATATCCCATGTGACCAGCAGCTGTCTGATCTTGAGAATTCCTCTTAAAATTATAAACCCATTAAGATTTCATTTTAAGTATGTGAGAAACTTTCACATTGCATCTTCAGAAGAAATCCCTGCTTAAGAGAGACTTAGCCTCAACTTCCAGGAACCCTGGTATGAAGACACCAGGGAATAAAAACAAGTTCTTGTTTTCATGCTTCTTAGACTTCTCTCTAACCTAAAAAAAAAACACCTCTTAAGGGGAAAGCCTATTAAAAGCTTCCTAAGATGCTGCTTTTTCTGCAGCTGGAGAAGGCATTGATGTCACCACTTTGCTGGGGCAAGATTTAGAGTGACATGGAATTGATACAAATCAGGATCAAATCTATAGAAAAAATACACAGAAAACCCTCAGAACAGTGATAAACACACACCACTGCTACTCTGGGGTGTTAGAATTGTACAATACATGAACCTGGCATAAATACATCGCAAAATCCTCAACAGGCTGGAAAATCTGCCAGCCTCTGGCTGTATTTTCCACATCTGTCTCAAGAATCACTCCAAGACCACCCAGATTTGTTTTAATGCAGACATCAGAACTCATTGAGTGCCTGGGAGACGGGCCTGGAGTAATGTGGATGTTCCTCCTGCCTCCCTGCTTGGAGAGCTGCAGGAAGGAGGTGGCAGTGCCACTGGTGAGGCAGCCACTGTCACACAGCGCCCTGCTGCTCCTGTAACTCTCAATTAAAGGTTCAAAGGAGAGCAGGTTTCTATTTCACTCTCTCAAATATGCATTTTTCAAAGATATTCAGAGTGCCAGTTATATTCACTGCTCCCCTGTCAATAGTAGCTATTTAAATAGTGACATTTTTATCCCCACACCTGTTCTGCTTTGTTTTATGGACCATCTGAATAATTTTTGTATTTACAAGTGGCTTCTGCTTGCCCACTTTTAGTGTCTGAACACAGAAGTAAACAAGGGTCAGCCAAGCTTTACCTCCATGGATGGAGGTCTACACAGAGATAGGGAAAGGGCAGACATTCCAAACAGCGCCTGTGCTGTCCTGGAAAAAGGAATGAATCATCCCACAAATGTTGAAGGATGAGATTCCTGGGGGGTTTGTGTTTATTTTGGGGGTGGGATGGTGGGAGGAGTGAGACTTGTTTGGGTTTCTCTTCCTTCCCAGTGCTTGGTCCACCCACTCCTTCCCTCCTCTAAGAGGGCTTTCAGTGGATGCAGATCGACAGATCATCGATGCTGCTTGCAGGGCACAGCCCAAACTGCAGTCTGCAAGTTTGAGAAATCGAGTAATGGAAAAGAAAAGTAATGGAAAATGGAGCAGCAATGCTGGCAAGGGGCAGAAAACGGAGCAGGGACTCGGGAAAGCTCCGTTTGCTCTCAGCTCTGCTGCTGGCTAACCTTGAGCAAAGCTCTTTATCTCTCCCTGCCCTAGATTCACTATCTCTGAAACGGGGCAATGACAGCGGCCTCTGGAAAAATATTGTGAGCTCCTCCTAATGTCACCCTCTGCTAGAGAAACTATTTCAAATTTCCGACCACTGGCTAACTCCTGTGCATGGCTACTGGATTTAATAAACGTCATTTTATCCATCAGGTGTCTGGCAACACAAATACCTGCAAATCCCAGTGCTACCAGAAACGTTTTACCCACGGTGGCTCTGTCTGACTGGTACCTCCAGCAGCAATCCTGCAAAAGTGGATGTAGGAATTATTCACCGCACATCCCTGGCCCATGCCTCACCAAAAAAAGGCTTCACAAGAGTGAGGAAATGGAAAGACTGAGAGACCCTGATGGGAAAAAAATGAGAGAGACAAGAGCAAGGATTGGTTAACCAGTGCCACACAGAGTTCTAATGGCACTGCCACGCCACTGCTCGCAGTGACAGTGCCAGGAACCAGCCAGGTGCCAGCCTGCAGGGCTGTGTGCAGGGAGGGCACAGGAAAATGCATCTGCTCACACGTGGCACACGCATTTGCTTTGTTTTCCCACTTTTTTTCTCCAGAAACAAGCTCCTGGCAGAGCACTTGTAAGGAATTGCACAACCCAGCTGAACTCCAACCTTGTGCTTCCCCTTATCGGTGCACCAGGGTACCTGACGTTAAACCAGAAATTCAAGAGCTGCTCTGCCTGGCTGCAGAATTCATCTCCAGCTGCTAAAATATGGTAGCAAAGATCTTCTCAGTTCACTAAACTCTAAATTAACTTGTCACTTGTGTCCTGTCTCACAAGCTTAAGATGTTATAACTCTCCTGTCATCTACAGATATGAGGTCAGCATCAATTCGTATAAAATAAATTATTTTATAGCTCTTTAATATAGGGAGTGGAAGCTTATTTTTTAGTTATATTTTTCTCTTTGAAGCAGGACAGCCCGTTTGGGAATCACATTGACCTGCATCCACAAGGCAAAAAAAAAGTCTTTTTTTTCTACATCCTGAACACAGCCTCCAAACTAATGTCAGATATTCACTTGGGCCCAGTTAGAAAGGCAGTGGGACTCGCTGCCAAGTCCAGCCAGAGGTCCTGGAGGCCCCAGCAGCTCCTGGGAGGGAGGAATGGCTGTATTTACAACACCAGTTCCACTGTACCCCAGTTTCTATTTCTAATCTTGCTTTCTTTCACTCCCAAGCACACGTAAATTCACATTTGAAAAATATTTTCCAGCTTCTCCTTTTTCTTGGACGGCAGAGCCGTAAATCTGCTCGGGATATGCTGCCTCCCTCACATCCAAACTCTGCTTAACAACACTCCTGCTGCTTACTCATGGCCTCAAGTATTCCTGCCCAGGCCACAGGTACCTTTCAATTTCAAAGCCCAGAAGATGAAAGGATTGAATCTTTCCTTGTTCCAAATCTCTATTTACGGACTTGACTGTTTGAAGTCTGGAGACTGGGAAATTACTGCCTGCTCCCCGGGAAGGGAATCTCGATGTGGAGAGGGGAAAAGGTGAGCTCCTTCAGACAAATCACTTCTTACACTTGCCTCCTCTCCGAGCTGAATACTTGGCTTTGGAAAAGATTTTTAATCCCACACTTGGGAATTGGTTCTCTTCTGGAAAGATGTTGCTATTTATTTCCATTGCCTTCAGCTGCCTCTTCTCTCCCTCCCTCCCTGCCTTCCTTCTCCTGCTGCTGCAAAATAGACTGAGGAAAAGTCAGAAAAGAACGATGTCCAGACCACCCAAACAGCAACCGAGGGAGAGAGGTGACATTTAACAGCTCTGGAATGCTCATTTGTGCACCCAGACCCTAAAAACCTGCTCCTCCTGGGTCATTTTTAATAGACTTGGCACGTGCCAAGTAACCTGCCAAGGTCTCCGACACCTCTTCAGCAGACAAATAATAAAAATAATAATAAAAACACCACCATGTGCCTGTTATTATCTTCTGGGAAACAGCTAAAAGCCTTGTTCATAACAACAGTATCAACCTCCCTCTTGATAAATATCTGGCCGAGTTCCCAAGCTCCGCAGATTTCCCGGCTGAGTTTCTCTCCCTGCCCAGATATCCATTCCTGCCAGGCTCAGCACTGCCAGCCCATCAGCACCACAGGCACAGGAACGCAGGCAGCTCCATCTCCTTCCCATCCCCTGCTGCACTGAGCTCACTCTGACGCTGTTTTTGAAGGTCTCAGTTCATGACAAATGGGTTATTGACCGCAGAGGTCCTTTTCTCCTGCCAGATAATTACACAGAGACACTTGGATGCAGTTTCGCCTGGTGCATTTCAAAACACAAAGTCAGCCACTCTGCAAGAAACTGAGTTGGGAGTGATTTTTTTTTTCCTTCCCGCTCCCTGTCTCTAGAACTGTGAAATTAGGTGATGAAGTAGAAAGGCTGTATCTCAGTGATACACAAGTTCGAGGCTGACTTACCCCTCCCTTACCTCTGCCTTCCCCCCAAGCAATCAAGCTGTAACGAGCTGCTTAATCTAAACCGTGAAAAGCTCCCATCAAAGCCCAGATGTGACATCATGGTGTGAGCAGCCTGGGACAGAAGTGTGAGCCACCTGTGGCAGATGCCAGCACGCTGAGGACCGCTGAGGTCACCGGGATACCACATTAGACACAGTGAGCCTAATAAAAATATGAAAACCTATAAAACCAGCTCAAAACCAGGCAGAACACAGCTAGAAATGGAGAGCAACCACAGGGAATGTTCTTCCTCCTCGGGTTAATGAGGAAAGGACAAATCCAGGTCAGTTTGTGTTTTACAGTGTGAGGAGCACACCGTGGGGAGGAGGGCACGCTGTCCCGAAACACCTGCCAGAGCTTGTGGGAAAAACGGGGAAGGGAAGAAAGCCTGGTTTAAGTTGTGTGTTGAGCCTTCTTCCCCTGGTCAGCAAGAGGGATTCAAGGCAACCAGAAACATATTTGCAGAAGAAAAAGCAAACATCCTGCCAGCACGCCGAACCTCGCCACTGAATGCTGAGGTCTGGTGGCACTGGGTGTGGGACGCTCTTCCACAGCCACAGTCCCCACCCAGAGCAAGTTCACCTTCCCTCCGTGCCTTTGTGTTTCCAGTGTTGTCAGAGCTCTGCAGGCCTGAACATCCTCTGATGGAAAGGGAAGATTTCTTTAGTGACAGCAGCACTGCCCAGACTGGTGCAGGAAGGGCACAGCAGGATGGGTACCACTGGTTCTGCTGCCCTCAGACGCTGCTGGGAAGGGCTCGAGTATTTTAAGGCTCATTTTGCACAGGGAATCATCCCCCTTTATGCACTCAAGACCCAGAGCAACCTGCTCCCGCCTCTGCTGCATCCCCCCAAACACAGCTGGTGTTGGAAGAGATTCCCTGGGAATAACTGAAGGACAAAAAACCAGCACAGGGAGTGGACTGTAGTAGATGAAATTTAAAAATGCCAAAAAGTTCTACTGTATTTTAAGCAATATACACAATCTTGTACTTGACCAGCTACTGAAATTGTGTGAAGCTTAAAAACAACAACAAAAAGTGCTTTCCAAACACTTTCTCTACATCCCCCATCTCCTCGTTTCCCTGGGCCATTGTGTTGCATTGACCAAATTATTTATATGGGTGTGCAACTATGAAAAAATTTGCCAAAGGCAACTCAATCCCCAGGTAGAAAAAGCACTCCCAAGGATGAACTCAAAATAAAATTAAAAATTAACCACTCTAAGGAGCCAAATATTAGGCAATGGCTTCTCAAAACATCGATTCAAGCACTTTACAGTCTACTCTCCATCCCTTTTTTATTTCAGATTCTATACATAGGAAAAAAAGCTCTGCTGGTAGGAATGTTTTCATCTAGGGATAAACATGTGCTGCTGGTTGGCTTCTCCAGCACTTTCTTTTTGTCCCAGAGGTGCAACAGGGCAAAATGATTGTCTGGAATGACTCCTGATGGATGCAAAACAGCAGAGCTTTCCCAGACAGGCTCCCTGTGCAGCCCGTGCATTTTCCGTACCTCCCACCAGAGGCACGCATTGCTCCCGGCTCGAACACAGCCCCGATTCTGCAAACGTGCAGCAGAAAGGGCTGAGAAAACAATATTGGTTTCATGAATCCGGAATAAAAATCACAAGGCATTGTCTGACACTGGGCATCAGGAAACTGGCGTGAAAGGTTTAATTGTCTCCAGTGCCAGCAAATGCCAGCAACGTCCCCTGGAGCACAGCACAGCTTTGACACCGAGGGGACAACCAGGGGCACAAGAAATTGATTGTGTTGACACCAAAGCTGTGAGCTTGATCTGTAACACAGGAGCGGCATTTTGCCCAAGCTGAACACACAACCGCTGTACATCAGAATGTTTTTCTGCTGGAGAGATGATGGCTAAGTGTGGAAAAAGATGTGTTTTAAAAGAAAAAACTCCAGAAATGGTGCAACCTATACCAAAAGAGCCAATCCTCGCTGAAAGAGCGCTGACTTACTACAAGGTGACTCCCACTTCGGAAAAAAAAGACTTAATTCATGCTGATTTTTGCATGTTACCCTTAATGGTGCTGAACGGCTTGGAGGGATACACAGCCTTGGCTTACGAGGTCTAATCCAGCCCGTATTAGGGGCTGCATCCTGTGCCGATCATCCCCCGCTTATCCCAGCGCGGTTTTGCCCCGCTCTGTGTCACATCCCTCACTCACCGCTCCTGCAAGACCGAACACCTCGCCGGGCTGCTCAGCCCAGCTGCTCCAGCTGCTGAGCCTCCGTTTCGTAACCCAGCAATGCCTTTTTATGCCGTTTACAAATAATTTGCACCCGTCCTGCATTCTCTGAGTGCTCACATTCGATTTGTCTACACTGACAACTAAGGAATGCTGAAGGAAAAATGCCACGCATTGTTGCTTCTCCATCCTCAAAAACCCCAACAAAAACAAACACAAAACTCCAGGCTGAGCGTAGCACGTTGTTACAGGCTTCTCCCTTTCCAGCAAGTCTTTTATGAATAATCAGAGAGCATCTGCTAAGCCGGGCCAAGGCAGGCAGCAGCCTGCTCTGCCCACCCCTGTGCTCCATCACATCTGAACGGCTCCTGCATTCCTGGCTTTATTCCCCGGGGCATTTCCCTGTGACAAAGCGCCGCGACGGGAGCGCGCTCTAGTTATTTCTCCAAACTTTGCTGGAGCGGCACAGCCGGGCCCGGGCCCGCATCCGTACCCGCTTCAGGGGGTTTGCACCAGTTTCTCCCAGTTTCGAGCCCCGCATCACCCCTCGGGGCGTGGGAGATAAATTTAAGCCGGGTGTAAGATTTTTCCCCCGGCACTTGGCAGCCGCGGCCAAGCCGCATTCCTGCTCCGGTTTCTGGCTGAGCTGGAGCGCCCGAGCTGAGCCGCAGCCAAGCCTTGTCCCGGCTCCTCTCCGCGGTCCCTCCTCCCCTCGAGGCGGCGGCAGCACGGCCGGGGACCCGCGCCCCGACCCGGGATGCGCACGCTGGAGCTGACCCTCCGCGCCTTCCTTCCCCCGCACCCCGGCCATTCCCCTGCGCATCCTCACCCTGCCCGCAGGCTCCGCGCTGGATGGCGATGATGGGCGGCTGCCGAAGGCGCTCGGCTCGGCGGCTGGCGGCCCGCAGCTGGCAGGGGCTGGCGTAGGTGACCGCATCGCTGCCGCACACGGGCTCGCTGCTGGTGCACTGGCAGCGCCCCGCGGCCGCCCGCTTGCGCACGGTGGCCGAGGCGGGGACGCCGGCGCCG